>JAOQIF010000313.1:0-85076 GCA_026260285.1 Colletotrichum sansevieriae
TTATTATTATTATTATTATTATTATTATTATTATTATTATTATTATTATTATTATTATTATTATTATTATTATTATTATTATTAAAATAAAACTCTTAAATATAAATATCTTTATATTAAAGGAGTAAATCCTTTTATTTCAAGAGAAGAAATCTCGTTTTATTTTCTTTTACTTTCTTTTTCCTTTTTTATTAAGGAAATAAATTTGTTTTTCTTTCTTTTTATGTTAAGAGAAATAAGGTCTCTTATTATTCATATGTATTTTAGGAAATAAATTTCTATTATTATCTATTATATTTATATTGATATATATTGAACAAAAGAATTCCTTCATTTATTATATTGTAATTACTCCTTATAGTAGTAATTAATAGATTTATTATAAATGATAAAATGTATTAAGATTATTATAAGATTATAAATAGAATACTAAGTATAATAGAGAGTAAATCTCTAATAATATAAGGAATATATCTCTCGTATACTAGGAAACGAATTCCTAATGAGAAATAAATTCCTAGAAGACATTAGAAATAAAATCCCTAGAGAATATTATGAAATAGATTCCTTATTATTTATAGAAAATAAATCTTGAGTTTTAGGAAAGATAAATCTCTAAGATATTAGGGAATAAATCCCTAGGATATTAGAGAGTAAATCCCTAGGATATTAGGGAGTAAATCCTGAGGATATTAAGGAGTATTTCCCTAGGATACGAGGGAGTATATCCTTAGGGTATTAGGGAATAAATCCCTAAGATATTAAGGAATAAATCCCTAGGATATTAAGGAATAAATCCCTAGGATATTAAGTTCTTTTTATATAGAGAATTAACTCTAAAGTATTAAAAAAGAAACTTTTTATTTAGAGAATAGATCTCTAAGGTAGAAAGGAAAAAAAGTCCTTTATATATAGAGGATAAATCCTCAAGGTATTTAAAGCAAACCTCCTTTATAGAGAATTTATTTAAAATATAAAACTATTAACTTATCCTCTCGCGCACTACCCGCGCTACTAATACTACCTCTATTACTACTTTATCCGCTAGCTATACTATTATTAGTAACGCTCTCTCTATATTAAAGTAGTTAGTATAAGCTATACTTACTAATATTCCCCTAATAGGCCTAGGCTATACCTACCTTAATAGTGCAGAGGACTTACTTAAAGAAGGGCTATTCTATAAGATATATAATAACCTCCTTAGCTTCTACTACTAAGTCTACTTACTTAGCTATAATATAATTATAATTCTTCCCTCTAGAGGTATTAATAAGACCCTCTTAAGGGCTATATTAATAATATACTATCTATATATAATAGAGTGGTTAAGAAAAGAGCGGGTTTTATTAATTATATTAATACTAAACTCTCTATAATCTCTTATATATTATTATTATTCAAGAGTATACCTTATATAAGCTTAGCGTTTTTATTATATATAAGGTATAGTATTAGTATTTTTAAGAATTTATTTTAAGTTAGATAAAGAAGAGGGAGAGGTATAAGGCCCTACTTATAGAGCTTTTTATATTTCTAGCTATAAGAACATCTTAGGAAAGACCTCTTTAGTTAAGGAGTTATCTCTTATATAGTAGTATTTATAATACCTTACTAGAAGGTTTAGCGAGTATATTGCTATAAGATCCTTAGTAGCCTATTTAGCTCTAATATAACTAGCCCTAGTATAGCGTGCGTCTAACTTTATAATATTTAGAGGGTTTACTTTTAAGTAATAGGAATATATAGGGTTCTTATATTATTTTCCTTAACTAATAGAGGGTACAGGTTAAAATACTTCTATAGTATTTCCTGAATTATGCCTATAAACTAGGTGAATTTATTAGTGTCTTTGTGCAAAGTGGCTGCGGCATAACTCCGAACTTAATAATATAAGGGTAAAAGGCGGGATACTTATCATAATAATAGACTATAATACTTATAGCCTAAGAAGATAATCTATTAAGTCTATTGAATACTAAGAGAGAGCGTTACTACTTTAACACTAGGGATATAAATAGCCCTAGACTTTTACTTATTCAAATAAGAGTATAGAGGCTTTATAACCCTATTACTATTTATAGACTAATCATTAGGTTATACTTAGAATTACTACCTTAAGGACTAATTAATAAGGACCTTAATAAGGGTATTTAGTTAGTTTATTAACTCTCTTAAAAGGGAGCTTAATATAATAATTAAGGTATTTAAATATAATAATAAGATTCTAAAGTACTTAGAACTTAAGGATCCTATCTAGATACTTAGTATTTAAATTAAGCTATTTATACTAAATATCTAGGCTTATAAGAGTCCTTAGCGAAACTACGACCTGCTGATACCTACTTTTCCTCCTAGCTTTTCTACGCTTTAAATATAGTATTATTGAATAATATATATACCTATTTATATTTAAACTTTTCTCTCTTCTTATTATATTATATTGGAATTATTAATATCCTCGTATAATTTTATATTTTACCTATATTTAACTTTTTAAATATTCGTATATATTTCCACCTCTTTATACTTATCTCTATAAGTACTACGCCGTGCTTATATCTCTTATATTATTAACTTAGAGAGGAAGCAATTACGAATGTAAATTCAATATATATTTAACTATTTTCTATCCTTTAAGCTCTATTAATTTCTATAACTTAAATATAGTATTATGTAAGAATAGGGCACTTCGTATTTAATAAATTAGAGTAGTATAACTAATCTTATAGATCTTTATAGCAGCTTAAACGCTAAGATTTAGAACTTTTTCAAATAAGCTTTAGGTCTAAATTTAATTATATTTTATTACTTTATAATAGCGTTATATAAGTTAGAAAATAAAAGATAAGATAGGTATAGTTAAGTAGCCTACTCGCTTCTCTAGCCTACTCACTTATTTAGTATATTATAGTATTTCCCGAATTCTAGTTATTAAGGAAGTAAATTTCTTATAGTCTTTTTATAAGGGGCCTATAGCCTAACTGTAAACTTAATATTACTTAAAATACTCTAGAATATATATTTCTAGGTCTTATTTTTTTTTTTTTTACTAGAGTCTAGTATTAGTTTCTTCAAAGAGAGTTTCTAAGGCGTTCTACTATAATTCTAGTAGTCCTTTTCTCATATTTGCCGTTCCATCTCCTGATTCTCTTACTGATCTCTTGTCTCAAATAATGAAATAGTAGCATCGCCTCGAGATAGCTCGGACCTCGGACCTCTCGAACACGGCCCTTTGGAGAGGCAGCCACGCGCCACGAAGTTTCTGCAACGACGCTTATTTTCACCAAAGCCCTCTTCCGTTCCCGTCCTAAACCCAATTCTATCTAAATCCTCAGCTTCAGCCTCTCGAGACGGCGTCAACTGGTGGCTTTGGGACCGAAGCCCCGGCTCCTCTCCTCCATAACTCTGAAGGCGCCACGGTGTGATAGTGGTGCTAAGCTTGAATCTAAGCTTGCACCTCAGCGCATTCGAGCTGACTATCGAAAGGGAACCCCTTTGAGCCGCCATGACACAACAACAGGTGCTACCTCCTGATCCCTCCCAAGGCTGCCCTTTGGCTCACCGGTTGTGTCGATCCGCATCTTCACAGGATTAGGGGAGGGAAGGGGGACTTGTTTATCTTAGTGTAGTCTCCCATTGATCCATATAAACCAGTTCCCACCGCCGCATTTCTTGGCTTCCTAGATTGACGGGCCATTCTAGATCGCAACATTCACTCGCTTTACATCATTCGTTTTCCCAAACACTTGGCAGACCTTTGCCATCACACTTGTCGTGCAACACCGATCATGTCTTCCATGCTCGAGCTCCTCGTTCTGGCCCTGGCCGTCGGCACCTTGGCGTCGCCCCAATCCTACGTCTTCCGCAGAGCGGGCGTTTCGCCTGATAACACGTGCGGAACGACGGGTAACGGAGGAAACAAAAACGCGTACTCGTGTCCGACGAAGTTGCCCTGCTGTTCCGTGAACGGATGGTGCGGAAGCACTGACGCCTACTGCCTGACCTCTAACGGATGCCAGAGCGGGTTCGGCACCTGCACTCAGAGCGGCAGTCCTCCGACGGGAGGAGGAGACGGCGGTGACGGCGACTCTGGGAACACCCAGTGCGGACCCGACAACGGGAATGCATCCTGCGCCGCGAACGAGTGCTGCTCTGCCGCAGGGTTAGTAACTTCCTCATCAGTGCCTCTGGGTATAAAACTAACTTTGTTTTTAGATACTGCGGAACGGGACCTGGTAAGAACGAGGCCCTCCGTCGCACAACAGTATCTTGTAGAAAGCTTTACTGACTGAAACTCTTTCAGATTATTGCAGGGCCCCGGACTGCCAGTTCCAATTTGGCCCCGCCTGCGATGCTAACCAGAAGCCGGCGGGCAAGAACACGTCGACTATTGCTCGGCCGCGTCTTGGCAACCAGGTATACGGCGGTGCCGGCGTGTACAGCTGCGTTCAGCCGGGAGACGTGGCTCTGACCTTTGACGATGGCCCCGATAAGTATACGAGTGATCTCCTGGATCTTCTGAAGAAGTACGGCGCCAAGGCCACCTTCATGGTTACAGGTAACAACAACGCGAAGGGCGAAATTGACGACCCCAAGTTCCCATGGTTGAACATCATCAAGTTAAGTCAATGCTGAACCATCACTATTTGTGGGTTCCAAACTGACTTGGTTTGCTAGGAGGATGTACACCGACGGTCACCAGATTGCCAGTCACACGTGGTCCCACGCCGATCTGGTACGTCTTTTATTCCCTCTACCGACGTATTGTTGGAGACGACATTGACACGCACTGCGTAATAGTGCCAAATCACCTCTGCCCAGCGCAAAGATGAGATGTACAAGCTTGAGATGGTATGTCACGGCCCAGACGCTTTTCGCGCAATAACATGAACCTGACCTCGCTCGTTTTCAGGCTTTACGCAACATCATCGGGGTCTTCCCTACGTACATGAGGTAAGCAATTCATCCATTTGTGAAACCCCTCGTTCGCAACACCAAGCTGACTACCTTCCGCTCCTTCACAGGCCCCCTTTCTCCTCCTGCAACGCCGAATGCGGCTGCGAGGCCGACATGAAGAAGCTGGGCTATTCTATCATCTACTTCGACCTCGACACGCAGGACTATCTGCACGACGACCCCTCCCTGATTCAGCAGTCCAAGAACATCGTCGACCAGGCTATCGCCGCCAAGCCCAAGGCGTCCGACAACTTTCTCGTCATCGGCCACGACATCCACCAGCAGACAGTTTACAACCTCACCGAGTACATGCTGCAGAAGTTCAAGGGCAAGAAGATGGTCACCCTCGGAGACTGCCTCGGAGACCCCAAGGCAAACTGGTACCGCGCTGCTTAGTGCTCTGGAATTATGGATCTTGTGACGAGAGGAGTGAAGCTTTAAGGGCGCTCCATGGCGGCCTCCGTACATGAGCGTCTGTCAATGACCGTAATACAATTTTGACCAGTAATTATTGTTGATTCGTGAAGAGAGCATTCCCACGCTCTTATCTACGCACTCATGGTTTGATTCTGATTTTGAAAGCAATGGTGGCTCAATCTGGAATGGCGAATGTGATACTGACGAGCGTGTAAAGTTGAGCCCTAGAAAGAGGTTGACTATATAGATTACACACAAGTATCACTCAGAGTCGAGACCAAGGGCAGGACATGACCGCTTTTCGATGAATCTTGCTCATTCTTGTGACTAGCCTGGTCAAGAAAGTGGCCCGCAAAAGAAATCTTTCAATGGAATAACGCCTTCAAAATTCAATCTCAAAATTTGTGATTTCATACTCGTGGTAGCTGCGACCATTACGATGCGGATGAGGAAAAGGGTTCCATACATGCCAATCTCGAGGTTTCCGTTCTGCTTGCTCCTTGGCTTAAGTCAGAGATACAATCGAGCATGCTTCGCGTCCCAACACAATAAATTACGAAATCGTCCATTATATGCAGCTTCAACCTTTCAGCCGACGTTATTATCCGAATGTTATGGGTTCATGCTAGTTTAGCGCCCGGTCACAGCTGAATTCATTTGCATCCAAAAGGATATGCACAAGCAAATCGACGCTGAGATCGGGCAGTTCATAATAAATAGCTGCTTCTGAGAGGATCTCGGAACGCCGTCGGCCACTGAGAGACCTGCGCATCTTCCCTATGTCGCTCGGATAGACATGGCTTAACCAACTCTCTCTCTTTTCTCTTATCTTTCGGATAATGGGTATGGGTAATAAAGAACGAGTGACTATATACTGAATGAGTAGGTACAGTGATGGCTCCGAGAGATATGGGATTTTCTATATCCAGACCCATGTCCAGTTATGCCACAATCTAATCTATCCACTATAACATCCGAGAAGAGCTCCGAGGAGACTCATTACGAAAAGGCGCAGGAATCCACAGCTAGTAACCATAATGATTTCGGACGTAGTCATAGCCTAGGAAATAGCCCTCAACACATCAGATTACCCTCCAGTCTCCTCGACGAGGGCTCTAGATCAAACTCTCATCTCATCGCCTATAAAAATACCAAAGCTAGCATATTTAATATGAGGCGAAATAGTCTACAAGAGTGTCCTGAGGGTTTCAACAACAGTAAACGATACTCGAGTTAGAAATAAGGGAAGAGGGGGTAACGGTTGCCAGTGATCTATTGCAGCGCCACGCCTAAGTCAAGGTGCCTGGTTCGTGGCATCTGGATTCTCATGGCCCGATGTGTGCCTCGAAGAACCCACTCCTGCCTTTTCACAAGTTTCATGCTCCCACCTTACGAGCTGCAGTGCCTGGCCTGAGGACCCCCTCAACTATATATCGCCAAGGCTTCGCGACTACATCAAACAGTCCACCATGGACTCTTTGTTTCCCCCGAAGTCTAAAGATTTCAACAAATCCTCTTATACCCTCTTACCTTGATTTCTTCGACGACAGAGGAACGCTATTCTTTTTTTGTTTCTGATCTTTTATCACAATGCAGCAAATGGATCTAAACTCGTCACTTGATAACAAGTATCTATCCGCTATAAGTTTAAAGCATTCAACGCGAATTTCGGAGCCTTCGTCTAAGGCGATCCCAACTTAATTCTAGGTAAGACACGTCATATCACAAAATAGCGCGGTACAGAGTGAGAGAGTCAGTATAGCTAGGTATATCCACAGTTAAATATTCTTCGAGGGCTAGAGGACTTATCTAGGGGCTACCTAGTACCTCCCCATATCTCCTATTTATTAGCTATTATAATAGCTTCTACTATTAAATCCCAGGATCTAGGTATTAAGACAAGGACGTAATAAGTCCATAATATCCATCGATTAAAAGAGAGACCCAAAAACCAAAAAAAAAAAAAAAAAAAAAAAAAAAAAAAAAAAACACGAAAGACGAAAGACGTCTTTTTCGCACTTTGCCCATATAGAGCATCAAACAAGTGCGCCCAGCAGATTTAATAGAGTATCTGCTCAAAGGGTATATTTTTATGCTATCGCTCTAACAACCAGACCATACGTCCAAAGATATCCCGGTAGCTATTACAATACGTAAGGAACAATTCCAACAAGTAGGACAGGATGGGACAAGGGGCGCGGGGTTGCTGCTTAGGGGATGTGGAAAGGAGGGAAGGAACGTAGCAGGCAGCCACCGCGCCTTCCTCGCCCCTCGAGCAACGGACGGCTCTTTACCACCTTCAGCCCCAGGGAGGAAAAAAATAAAGCATTCGTTAGAAAGCGCCGACAGTACCTAGGCTCTCTATTATTCTGCCTAGCAGGCAGGAGGGGTTCCTTAACTTTAACCCGAAGCTTTGAAAAACTTCATTCTCCGCACCACGATATCGTCAACTCTAGTGAGGAATCGTCAGTCAGTATCACTCAAGACTGATCGAAGCTTAAAGAGGACCTGGAACGGTTTGAACATAGTCTATTTGATTCCAAGACCTATCGAATTTGGCCTCATTATAGCCTCGAACCAGAACTGAAATTGGCCTCATTGGAGATTAGCCTCAGTTCCACCGGATTCTTTCGCTCACCCGGACGAACATATAAACCAACCCCCCAACCTCTGTTGGAGTTCTCTCCTTTCTTTTTCTCCTTAGCTTCCTTTGCCACTCTAGCTTAGATCAAGTGTAGTATCTGTTCTGAAAAGTCTTAATCGGCTTTTATGCCCTCCCGAAGGGTTCAATACAATAGCCAAAATCTTTGAAAAACAGGACAGACGAGAAAACCTCTGTACTTGTGCAGAGGCAGGTCAAAGTCCACTGTGTCCCTGGTATCACACTGCTTCCAGGCGACGCGACTTGTTTTCCCCTTTCCCTTTCCTTTCCTCATTGCGGAATCTCTGGCCATGTCCCAGGGGCGTGAAGAGGAAATCTCCAACCACGTCCGACTAATCCATAGCTGCGTATGTCGGTTTCTGTCGACTCTAACATTACAGTCCTGTGAGGTGTCTCGCTAGGTATTGCCAGACTCAACACCGAACATCTGTCCAGGACTGGGATGTCCAAAAGCACCTGGCTTTGGCTGCTGACAACCATCTCGCTGGCCGACTCGCCGTACAGCCATTGAGGAAGAAAGCCTTGAGCGACTCAATTGCCCCTTGGCCCGGAGCCGAAGGAGCCGACTCGCTGCCCCCGGCATACGGTGACACGGCATCCGTGACCACCTCATCACCTGACTAACACAGCCCAGTTGCACCAGGCTGAATCATAAACAGGAAGGAGTGTATCTGGCTCGGTCAATAAATCATCGCATTCACATGAACGTAAAACCCCCGCCTCTCCAACCGCTCAAGCGTCTGACTAAACGGAGGGAAGAATGCCTCGGTCAATATCATCCTTGGCTTTCACATCTCTAAACCATTTGTTCGGTATGGCAACCCGCCCGAGAGTTTCCGTTAATCTTTTTTTCTCCGCGTTTTGTACTTTTGCCTTCCTCTCTCTCTCTCTCTCTCTCTCTCTCTCTCTCTCTCTCTCTCTCTCTCTCTTGGGGGAAACCCAGAGACCGCCTCTGGTACCTTTCTTATCTTCTGGACAAGTTGAAACGAACGAGTTCTGCGTCGCGGACCGCGGGAACACAACCCGGTGATTTCCCCATTTTGCGTCAGATGCAATCTGACACTCACAGAGAGACAAAGAGCTCGGTCCCTTTCTTGTTCCTGCAGAATGGTCCGTCCTCCCTCCCATTTAATGCGATGCATATGCATGCAGAAAGACAAGAATAGATCCCCGCCCGCTCAGACACCATGGCCTCGACGATGAGGAAGACGAGTACCAGATCGAGGGGGAAAAGCCCATTTTCAGCCAGGCTCGTAGGAACATACCAAGACTCGGAGCTGGCGACTTCTGGGTCGTTGAAAGGCAGTTCGACGAGTATGTCGGTGGTTTTTTGAAGTTATTCTGCTCTTCTATGCCAAGCGACGGTGGCAGCTCAAACGAGGGCACGTGGCGCTGCTCCCCCCCGGCAAGCAACAAGCAGGCAGCACTTGTTTCCTCGGTGTTTGTCATCGTCCAAGTCTACATCGTCGTCTCATCCCGTTTCTGCGCCGTCCAATATTTTGGCGGATTTCTCTTGAAGCATTAATTCTGGTCAAGCTTTACGAACACACACTCATTGCAAGTTGCGTTGCACTCGGTTTATGGCTTTTGATTGGTCAATAGTACACATACGCTCGATGAAAAGATCAGTCGGGTTTTGTTCAGACACATTAGAGTTCCTCCCATTGAGGTCATGTCCTTGGAAATAGCTAGGTTTGCCGTCCTCATCCTCCGACAATGACTAGGGAAAGCCCTGTGTACCGCGTCCCCCTTCGCCGAAGTCTTTGCTTTGACCAATATAGGGAGGCAGAGGAGGTGGGGCGAACTCAGAGACTTTCCAAAGAAGACCCATCAGTCCGACCACGTTTACTGCGGCGTTATAGCGGCCGTGAGGTCGTTAACGAAACGGGCATAAGCTATCGTTCATGGGCGGGTCTTGGCTGTTTCTGTAGCTCATTAGGAGTTTTCTCGACAAAAACCATCGGTACCTCGGAACAAAAAACAGATGCCTCGGCCCTGCCAGCCTGGAGGTCGGCACGTGGGTTGTCGAGGCGAAGACATACGTCCGTTAGCCGGACGTCATGTCCCGATTCCAGGTTTCTAGACGCGACCGCCGGTCAATGGCCAGACGTTTACCGCCGCGCTTTCCGTCAGGTAGAGTTCCTTTTAGTTGCGGTTTTATCATTCTTGGGACGATATGTCCAAGGTCAACGCTGAGAGCACCCGTGCCTCAGTAAGTGAAACGCGTAGGAAGGGCCCCCCACAGCGAGACCAGTGTTTCGGACCACTCCAACCGGCGACTGTACAAACTTCGTCCCTGCAATGGGTATCGAGGTTTCGGCCCAGATTTTAGCTCTGGGACTGGGGTTTCCCGGGGGTCAAACGTCGCTGAAGAATCCATCTGAGTGATCCTTTGTCTAGGGGTCTCAACGACTGAGGTGACGCCAACATTGACAACCAGAAAGACGGCATATTTGCCATCCGTCAGTAAACTTGACGAAAACGAGAGGGGGGAAGACTCATGCACCCGGGGTTCTTGGTTGAGCAGGAGATAAAGACGAACTCAATACTTCAATCGGCTCGCTCAGAGACGATCCTTGAGCAGAAAACAAGCATGAAGCGTGTATCGAGGGCCGTTCCGTTTGTTATCCGTCCCTTATCCTATGGCGTAATAGGAGAAGACCAATGGCGATCACCGCGGGCGCCCTTAGAAGTCAATATTGAGTTGAGGCATAAGGCTGAGCCCCGGACAATTACAATCCGCACTTCATGGCGACGAGATCCATCTTCACAGCCAAAGGCAACAAGCCAATGAGGGACGTGTTTGAACTATACGCCCAGAACAATTTCCAGTAGAGTAAGGAGTTGTGGATGTCGGTAGTAGACACCAAAGTGCGAGATCCGCGCCAGTGCAGTGACAGACCGGTGCCGGCAACATTCAAGGGCAGTGAACAGCTCTGCTTGCCGAGGACACAAGTCTGTTAGTACTCAAACGAACGATAAGGTCAGGTTACCATGGAACGCGAGTATGCAGTAAATTCGTCAACTGACGTGAATGACCATCTTAAACTTCAAATCTTTTCCAAGTATAGGGTCAAGACTTGTCTGAAAGTACTATCCTCGTGAAGCCTGGTACAAGTTTCCCGAGGCCAGGACAGCAATGTTGAATTTTGCTGTCTTCAAGCGTCAGTGTCATCACGGAGAAATATCGGGCTCAAGAAGGAAGCCAGAAAGCTGTCAATGGGACGACACCCGGCTCGAGATCGATCCGACGTGCAACGCGACCAGAGTCAACGGCCCGGTCAAGATGCTGGTGGGGCTGATAGCCGCATGAAGGCTGCACACTTTCGCGAACGCAAATACCCAGTTTCATCACTACGTGACAGCGCGCCATCCGGAGATACCTCTTTGGCAGACCCGGGTATAGATCTCTGCCCATTAAATGCTTGGGAAAGAACATGATGCGCATTGGTCCAGACGACACGGCGGTCTCGCTTGCCATGTCAGGAGGTCGAAGGTTGATATTGGATTGCAAGCATAGACGGTTGGCTTGCTGTCTGAGCATGCCTGGCCAGAGTTGGTGAGCCGACTCCTATACAAGAGCAATATATCGGTGCCATTTTTACATTGAGTCATGATGTTCCCATCTTCACGACGTCAACAGCAGGTATGTGTGAATGAGCCACTGCGACTCCTATCTAGGCTTACGTTCGACCCAACTAGACCTAACCTAAGCGCTGGCGCGTTCGAAAGACCATGTCTAGTTCGGATAAGCAGGTGGTTGGTTGGCTAGTTGGCAGAACGCACCGGCCTTTCGTTTGTTGAACGCCGTTGCAGAGGTGAGCACGGTAAGTCCCAAAATAAGTTGGCCGTGTAATTTTGTGGTACGAATGCCAGTGAGCTGGCGCTCAGGCAACCTGGGAATATGCAGTCAAAAATAGCGGTGCTAGAAGTGCTCTCAGTCGGAGCCATGGTTACGTGGTTGGGAGAAGAAGCATGTAGACGCTTAACATGAGACCGGTAGGCGAAGCGGACACCGGTCCGTTGAGCAAACCCATGGCAGGCCCGGAGCGTGGTTCACAACACAACCACCGGCAAGTGACAATCTACCTGTTAACCACATGTAGTGAGGGGCCGCTGCCATCGGATGAGAAGCGGTGAAGCTTCAGATACAGCCACCGGCATTCGCGTTCGCCAAGCCAAATGTCAGCGAGGCAAGGACGAGTGACGTGTTTACATTCCATGTGCAGCTGCCGAAAACAATTGCGCCGGAGAGTATCCCCGTTCCTAGCAAGGTGATCATCCGGCGACCGTGGCGCCGGAAGATAGGGCTGTGGGAAATGTCGACGAACATATGGCGACTGGTCTTGATGTGATGCGGTAACCTCGGACGGTAATGCATGTGTTGGTTCAGCGATGCTAGAATATGTCGATATGTGAGACATGTAGATGCAAGCTTGCATTTTCTTGGAGAGCTGGGCACCACGCGTCACGTCCCTGCAAGGCCCTGCGCAACTGCTGCAAGTCATTGTGTTGCGCCTGAGGAGGGGCAAACAGGCGAGTTATTTTCGTGCATGTCTGCGATTGATTCCAGTAGCGGAGCATTAGGCGGCATCAACTGCTCTGGTGCCGGGTCGCCTACAACGACCTGATCGTATGGCATCCCGGCTCCAGCTGCTATCGTTGGCATCTTCGAAGACTAAGGTCAGGAATGATCGAACGGCAATGTCGATGACGATTACGACATGCCGTCCCTTGCAGCGAGTCCGCAGGCTGGGCCGTACCTAGATGATGATGGACAGGTGAGGGGACACTAACGCAAGGAGTGAGCAAGCAAGATGAAATCTGCGACAACGACAGCGAATCAAATCCCGGTGAAAGGGCGGTGAGATGGAGTTAAAGGTCAGCAGATGGCTTTCAAGGCCGCTGTAGAAACTGCAACGCCGCTTCCTGGTACCTTGCAGGTAGCTGGGGAAAGCGCATCATTTAAGTCGGTTGGATTTGTGGTCAGTTGCCAGGGTGTTTTTTTTTTTTTTTTCTGCCTCTACACCTCCTCCAGCATCTCAAATGTTAGCGCGATAAGGGTTCCACTGTTACTATCATATGCAATTTCAGCTCACCCTGGTAACAGTGGTCTCCCTGCCACGCTAAGATATGAGATGCTGAAGGATTGTAGTAGCAATAAATGGAAGAATTTTGAAGTCCCACAGCTAGCCTCTCATCGCAACGTGTCCGTGGATACCCGCGGCAAAAAAGTCGAAGTGAGCTCCACAGGACAAAGAAGAACTACGAGAGCGTTGTCGATCCGAACATGGATGAGCCATGACGCGACGAAGATGACGGTACGGCGTTGGGGGCTATCAAAGGCGACGGCCGGCTCTGCGCACTTTGGCGCGATGATTGCTTAGTGGTGGATATCGGTTTCAACGGATGGGTGTGGATAGAAACGACGGCAAAACAGGCTTCACATGGTGCGATGCTGGCAATGAAAGCCGTGCAATCCTCCATATCGGCCTGTCCTGCCAGGAACGACTATCCCGTAGAATATATGAGGTGTAGCCGTCGGTGTCCACATACGAATAGCCCTCCACTGCTCTGGAACATCATTTGGCATACAGCTCCCGTGGCCGAGTGACAGAACTGCGAATCAATCAAGTGAATCCTTGCCAGAACGTTAGTCTTTACTGCGTACCATTCATGGTACCGCCACTGATAGCGCAAGACTGAATCCACAATATGACCCCCATTAGTGACAGCGACGGCTTCGAAAGGCACGATGCCTGTTCGACTTTCCGCCCAATTCTTGCTGAACGTCTGGGTGAAACTTGACGGATGGAGAGAGGCGCCAGGAATGAGGGGTAATCGTGGATGGCGTCTACATCTTATCGATAGCTAGGACTGAGGGACGATGAGGAGCCATGTCATGGGAGGAGGGGGGAATCCTTGGCTGGTGTGAACAAGGTGACACCAGGCGCCAAATCGACCACTGACGAGGATGCGTAGTGATGTACTCGAAACCCTCCTCCGGCGGATTCTGGACTGCATCGGGACGGCGATGTCCGCTATCAGGCAACTGAGCCAAACTGGATGGAATCAAACGGCAGCCTGCCTCGGGTTCATCGTTTGTTGATGGGTGCGAGGAGAGAGTACAACGTAGCAATTGCTCACAGGATCTCTCAACGGCGAGGAAGGATTCGCAAATGAGACGGAGTCATTCGAAAGTGAGAAATAGTGGCTACAAGTCTCCGCCTAGGCGGAACGAACTCGTCGTCACGATCGGGAATACAACGCGCTCATGAGGTAGGCGGTGAGGCTCGATTCAACGACATACCCGGCTGACGTTCGAGCACATTCCAGGTGACAGACATCGGCTTCCCGCGGTGATCATTGCGTCTCCATGATTCGCCGAACCCAGCACTTCTGCGACCACGCTTGAGGGAAGGCAGGTTTCAGCGCAATTGTGCGCAAGCACAGGCGTTTGCTGGCGCAGCGAGCGTGTTGCCTGTTTCTCCGGCCCGCAAGCGCCTTCATCAACGCTGACTGGGCTGAGAGACATGACTGATCACCCGGCCCTCCATCTTCTATCTTCTGTAGTGAGTGTGACGATAGCCTGATACCAAAGCGGGCTTGTTTCTTCCCGCTTGGCTGCGTTCTGCCACTAGTCCTCTAGGAAGAAGAAAATCTGTCAGAAAAATTCTGTGCCAGCCAGGGTGTGATACAACTCAGCATGCAAGGTACCAGGGGCAGCAGAGACGGAGAGATTACTATGGTACTGCTCAGCTGTGAGACACTCTCCGAACGCCTCGAGGCAATAGGAACGAGATGCCATGACCTAAGGCCAGAGTTAGGGATCCTCTCGCAAAGCCAGCTGACTTTGGTGCCTGGACGATGTTAGACTGTAGACTGTCCGGTGCTTCGTGAAGCGTGCACACAGTGAAAGGACGCCAGCAGTAAGACGAGACTGACAGGCCATGTTTGTCGTGCTCGTGGGCAGCTCGTGCGGGGGGTCCTGGCTTTCTGTGACCGCTTGCTACGATCGCTCCCAAATGCGGACCGGCCTCCCCCACCAGGGAGGGGGAAAAAAAAACAAAAAACTCCGAGGCCAATGGGAAGCTTCCGATCAACGTGCGACGCTGCTGTCCAAACGGTATTTTGCCTTGTATTCTGTAGGATCTCTCATATTAATCATGCTGGCCCAAACTATGACTCCAGTGGTCGTACTGAACACGAACTGCGATTGCTGCCGTCGCCATCATCAGCCCAAATGAGCAACTTAGCAGCCCTGTTTTGGCCTGGTGAGCGTTTCCGGCCATCTGGCAGACGCCGAGCTTCTCGCATGTCGACCAACGAGCATAGTCACTGATATTCGACGTTGCCGCGGAGAGCGAAATAAGAATCAGGTTTCAGAGTGGCGATGACACTATGATAGTCTACGATGCACGACCGCAGATGTGAGAGAGTAATACTGACCCGTTGCGACTGGGCCTTTCGTGATGAGGCGCCGGCACCCAGGATCAGTGGCGGATGCCAGGGCCTCACACGATAAGCTTTTTGAGCGGCGGCCTCTGATCCCAGCGGATGAGGGAAATCGTGTGCAATCTTGATCAACATGTTCGCCGGTCCTGTCAGGATTGGCATTCCGTATATTCAACTTCTACTTCAGGACTGAGGAGCACACTTGGGCCTTCCATCTGTTAAGCCCCTTGCATGAGACCCGATGAGAGGCCAATTCGCTGGCCGCAGCCAATCAATGACCACCACGAGGAGGAGCGGAAATATGTTTCAACGCAGCTCCTTGGTGGCGAGAGGCTTCTCGTCTGAATTGGACTGCATGCCAGTTGCGTTGTGCCTCTTACAGAAGTGCAGGTGCAGTGCTAAATGCCCGCGTTGCGTTATTTCTTTACCTTTTCTTAATCTTACCCATCGAATATGTCCTGCCTGGCCTGGCCTGGCCCCTGGTTCCGTAGTGAAACGGACGGATATCCAGGCTTGCCGACGGAAGCAAGCCCAAAGACGATTCGGATACCTTTTCAGCCGGCGCAGCATATTGGGCTGGTTGGAGGTGGCACACACCATCGCCAGCGAGGATGAGTGCCATGGCATGCCATCCCATCCCGTTCAGGGCACCTCCCGAGCCCAGGCCCAGCCGCCGGTCGGGTTTGTGTCTGCCTGGTGTGTCTGACTGGCGTCTAGTGTCGTCT
The DNA here is from genome assembly GCA_026260285.1 of Colletotrichum sansevieriae. Taxonomy (NCBI): domain Eukaryota; kingdom Fungi; phylum Ascomycota; class Sordariomycetes; order Glomerellales; family Glomerellaceae; genus Colletotrichum; species Colletotrichum sansevieriae. Next base: position 16,219 of record JAOQIF010000313.1, read on the forward strand.
GGTCTGGTGTGGCAGCGCTTCCTTGACTCGCTCACCGCTTCGGGCGGCAAACAGTGTGGGCTGGGCTGGACGGACTTGGACGTCCCAAACTTATAGCGACTGACGCTGTAGCACACTGGTCGCAAATTTTGGATGTGATGCTCGCTCAAAGCCACAATGAAGTACATCTGACCGCGTATTTACAACGGCAGCGGCTTCAGGAATTTGTCTAGCCGATTGCTTCGAGCTTCGGTACCGTTGATCTCGGGTCCTATAGCACCGAGCTGGAAAACGGGCGGGCGTACGCAAGGCCATGCATGCCACTTCACTGCATTGCAGGACGAGCGCAGTACACGTGCAGCAGGGATTGTTCGTCGTCCATCAGTGAGGAAATGGAGGCCGGGGTTTGCAGCGTGGCTCGTTCTCTCATGATGTTGTGACTCGTCACATGGATGCGACGTGCTTCTAGCGGGGGAGAAGTCAAGGCGGTTGTAGTCGCAGATGCGGTTGCAGTGGCAGTCGGACTTACCGTCGTTATTGTCGTCGTCGTCGGTTAGTTTGCGCCGATGGTGACCGATTGAACTTGCAAGCCACAGTTGCGCTGCTCAGCTCACTGTCCGGTCAGTGGCCAAGACAGCCGTGTGATGACCTCGACGTCAACATGTTCTCAGGACTTGGTTGATGTGCCCTAGCATCTTCCTGCTAATAGGTAAGGGAGTGTGCCACAGGTATGTATGGAGGAGCTTCGCACGGCCATTTGTATCGACCTCACCGTTCCTTGGCGAATGATGAGGACGGGTTCCTGAGGCCTGTAGGCTCAGGTTGAGATGTATAACGGATCGTGGAAATGTGGCTTTCGTGGTGGGGATGTGATAGTGAAGACTGAGAAGACGCTGAAAGGGCCAGCTTGGTATGTGACTTTGTCCTCACCTCGCAACGAGGAAGCTCAAGAGAAGGAACCTTGCTCGGCCTGGCTGGAACGTTCCTTCCGGATCCATCCTGCCCTTTACCAGCTTCTTAACGAGTCTCTCATGCTCAAGGTAGCTCTCCTTACCCTACCTAGCTTACGCTTTATTTTACTTCTAGTACCTATTTTTTACTACCTATATTTAGCTATATAGGGGTAGTTATACTTTCTTATATAAATTTAACCTACATTATATACTTTACTATATATAATATATTTTATATAATAACTAGAAAGCTATTCCTATTTTCTATTTTTTTATATTTATAAAAAGTATTATTAACCTTAATAACTTTATAATAGAGGTTCTAAGAACCTTAGGAGTTAATATAAGAAGTATATAATAACAAAATTAATCTACTAATAAATTATAAATTAACTTTATCCTTATATACTTTATTATTATTACTTAAAATAAATAGAATATTAATATTTATAAAGAGTATTACTTACATAATTTAAGCTATTAATATAGAAGAAACTATTACTTAGGATTAAAATAAGCTAGGGAAATATATTAACTAGCTTATTAATAATAAGTTACTTAAAATAACTTAGAAAGAGTATTAAGTAGTATTATACTTTTTTATAATTTATATATTAAAGCTTAAAAGTAGTTCCCGTTATCTTAGGTTTTATAAGAGTAAGATTAAAAAATATATAAAATATTTAAAATAAACCTCCTGATAATTAAGAGAAAATTAATATTATAATTAAGAAATACTTTGAATATTTTAAAATTATAATAGTTATTAATTTAATATTCCTAAGTTTTATTAATTAAAAAGCCCTTTTATAAGTTAATATAGTAATTACTACTCTTAATATAGAGGATACTTATTAATAAAGGAGTAAAAAAGGGGGTAAATAAGTATAGGTATATATAATATAGAAGAGGCTAGGTTAGTAGCGCGAAGTGTCTCTAAAATATATACTTATAATGATATATACCCCCTAAAGGGTGGCGCTTTATATCAAATCATATGGTATAGGGTATAAAAGTGACTAAAAATAAATATATAACTACCCTAAAAACTCTATATAAAGATCCGGGCGGAATTTATACCTAAAGCTAGCTAATATAGATATCACCCGATTAAGCTAGATTTCGCGCTGCTTTTATATATATATTATACTCTACTACGCGCGCCTAGGGGGGTTAATTTAATATACCCCTTTAGTTTTAATATAATATAATATAACTAGCTAACTTTCTTAATTAACGCTAAATCGCTTAAATCTAGCGTATTTAAAGTTATCTAATACTTCGTTTAATCGTCTTAAATACTCCTATATACCTATATATATAACCACCTAATATTACTTATAATAATCCCTTATAGCACTTTCTTTTTATCCTTAGGTTGATTAGTTAGTAGACTATCTAGGAGTAGGCTATCTAGGAGGTTAGCCTTAATCCCCTTAATAGTAATACCCGCGAGGGTATAGTTAAGGGTATTTATAATACCATAGGGATTATCCCTTTACTATTATCCTTATAACCTCATGAGGTTATTTAAGTAGTAGCTAAATAAATTAAGGTATTACTAGCTCTCCCGTTTATTCCTTATTCTCTTATATTATAAGCTTCTTTACTTAAAGCCTTATAATAATGAAGAGGATCTTGAGAGAGTTAAATTACTATAGAGAAGATACTTCTAAGGTATTAGATATCTTCCTTTTTATAATTAATAGCTAGGTCGATCCCTTATTATAGTATTATAAAGAGGACTTCGATTATTAGTATATAGTTATTATAATATTCTCTATTTATCCCTACCTCTTATAAGGTATCTTAATAGGGTATTCTTATTAATAATAAGGCATTATTACTACTACCCTTTAGGGGCTTTACTAGCTTAAAGAGGGGTTATTATATATTATAAGAAAAAGCAAAGAGGACTAGAGTTACTTATACTTAGAGGGCTTAGTTAGCTATATAATCTCTTACTTTTTATACTAGTAATAACTTTATATAGTATTTAACTATAAGGTATAGTTTCTTAGTAGAAACTCTAATCTTACTAACTAAGTAAGGAAGATAATTATATCTTAAATATAAGGTATTTCCCCTAAGCTATAGCTTTAGAGGTATATATTATTTATTAGATAAATTACTATTAGTTACTTAAATGCTATTTAATTAGAGTTATTATATTAATAAGGGAAGGTATAAGGTTATAGTTATAATAGTATATAAGGAATAACAGCGGGTGCAAGATGCAAAGCCACGCTATTAGCAAAATATTAGTAAATTAGGGGCAGATAAATATATCTTAGAGAAAACTCTATAAGCTATAGATTTAGAAGTTTAAGTAATAGTTTAATATAATAATAGATACCTACGTTTTAGTATTCTAGCCCTTCCTAATTTAGGCTTATAGCTATATTCTTATAACTTTATTACTTCTATTTTAATTTAAGAAACTAATATTAGTTAGATTATCTAAAGCAAACTAGTAATAATATACTAATAAATTAGTAATAGAGTTTAGTTATAATAAACTGTAGGCTAGGTGTATATAATATAACTAATAGGGTCTTAGCTAAGAAGATATTAGTTACTCACTAAGCCCTAAGATATAAGAAATATAGTATAAATAGTATACTAGGGGAATAGATAACCCTAGTAATAATATAGTAGGAGAAATAATCTTAAGGGGTTAAGCTAGGTCCTAGGTAGCACTAGACTAAGTAGACTAATTATTATTTAATAAATAGATAGCAAGTAGTAGCTAATAGGGTACCCCGCCTAGGACCCCCTGAGAAGCTAGTATCTCTAGTATCCTTACCTAGGCTATAAGGCTACCATAGAGAGAGTAGGAAAGCTTTATAGAGTAGATATATCTATAGTAGTAGTAGCATAAGAAATAAATTACTCCTCTACTATAGGAACTTACTAACCGCCTAGTAATAAGGTACATATAGAGAGAATATAAAAAAACCCCTATATATAACTATTATATTATAAGTAAGGATTGTATTATAAACTAGGTTAGTAACTAGATCTAAGTAGTGAAAAATAGATACTAACTATATATTAGTAATATACTAGAATAGTAGATCTAATAGGCGCTTATAAAAATAAGTCTACCCCTCTAGACCTAGTAGTAATACTATAAGGCTAGGCTAGAAGGAGACCTAGTATAAGCTAACTTTATGATATTATTTATTAATAATATATTAACTCTTAGCTTTAAGAGCAAAGGTATTATAAGAAGCTAGATATAATAAGGTAAAAGGAGATATAATTACTAATATAGTTCTTTACTAAATAGTTAGTAATATATTAGAACTTAGGCGTAGTTAGTATAGAAGATAGTAAGACTAAAGCTTATATATTATACTTCTAGTTAGCCGTATTCCTATATAGGGAATTTAAATATTGAAAAGTTAAGATATAGAGGCTAAGAGATATAGCTATAGAAGTAGAATACTTATAGGAGATATATTACTAATAAGATAGCAAACCTCTATAAAGTAAGAGTAGGAAATAGTATATAGGGGAAGAGCATACCCTAAGGGGTCCCCTAGTAGCAAGAGTAGGTTAAAAGGCAGGCTAGTAGGGCTCTAGCTATAAGGCAATATAAGGTTCCTAGAGCTTAATGCCTTATTAACTAGTTAATAATATAATATAGGGACCTAATTAGAGCTAGCTTATATTTAGCTCTGGTATATAACTTATAATATCTAATTACTTAATATGCTTTAGCTATAAGTAGAAGGGATATAAGAGGGTAGATTACTTAGATAAATAAGTAAAATAAAGCATAAATAAAACGCTAATAGGATACTAAGTACTCGCTAAGAAGGCAAGGGTTAATATAATCTAATCTATAAGAGAAATTAAGGAACTTAATATATTAGAAAATAAGTAAGCTAGGGGATTATACTAATAACTCCTATACTTGTATTAGAACTAGATACTTTCCTAAAAGGAGATATTATAAAAGGATAAGTAATTATTCTCTAGAATATTACTAAATAAGAAATAGTAGTAGATATAGATTCCTATTCCTAGGTTAATATTATTAGTAATTAACTAGCTAGGTCCTTGTAACTAAAACTTATAGCAGCCTATACACCTATATTAAAAGGGTTTAATAGGTTATTTATAATAAGCTAGAATATATACTAATTAATATTCTTTTTTATTAACTTAGGAGGAGGAGTAAGGAAGATATAGTAACTCTTTGCTAAGGCTCTCTAACCTAAAGGTGCAGGAGACCTCCTCTTATTATAATACTCTATAAGAAGAGAGGGTATTATAATTAATATTTAGATAAATACCTAGGGATATAAATACCTTAGTATTACTAAGCTATAAGTATTTATATAAGAGGTTATTAAGAATAGCTAGAGGGCTTATATTATATATATATATTATAGAATATTACCCCCTATAAGCTAATAATAGGGGCTCTAGAAGAAGAAGATACCTTAGAGGGTGATATAGAGTTATTACTAGAGCTATTTAGCAAATAGGTAATATTTAATAAATAATTACTAAAGGAATACCTAGCCCTAGAGGGTATAGAATATACTATTAACTTAATTAAAGGGAAGAAACCTTTATATAAGCCTATCTACTTACTAAATAAATATTAATTAGAGGAACTCTGCTAATGTATTACTAATAACCAAGCAATAGGGCGGATCTAATCTTTAACTAGCGAGGTAAGCACCCCTATCCTATTTATACCTAAGAAGGATCAATCCCTATGCTTTTATATAGATTACTAAGGCTTTAATAATATAATACTAAAGAACTAATATCTACTCCCTCTTATTAGTAAGTTATTAAATAGGCTTTAGGGAGTGAAATAGATCTTAAAGATTAACCTTTAAGATATATACTATTATATTTATATTAAGCTAGAAAATCGCTAAAAGATAGCTTTTAGGATATATTATAAGCTCTTTAAATATATTATCATAGTATTTAGACTTATAAACGCCCTAGCTATATTCTAGGTATATATCTACTAAGCGCTTACTAAGCTACTAGATCCTTATTATATTACCTATATAGATAATATTATAATCTATTCTAAGATAAGGGAGCAATATATAAAAGACCTTTGCTAAGTGCTCTATAGGCTTTACTAGTAAGCGCTCTATACTAAGCTTAGTAAGTATAGGTTCTACTAATAATAGGTAGAGTTCCTATGGTATATTATTATACCTAAAGGCATATTAATAAATTAAACGTATATCTAAGCTATTACTAAATAGAATCTATTAAAGATATACTAAGAAATCTAAGTTTTCTTTGTATTCTATAACTTCTATTATAAGTTTATTATAGGATATTTAGATATTATAGCTCTGATAATATCCTTATTAAAGGGTAGTGAGAATAATAAGAAAGGAAGTAAGTTCTACTAGCTAGAAGAGGCTTAATAAGCTTTTAAAAAGCTTTAAGCTACCGTCTACTTAGTAACTATTCTCTAAAATTAGGACCTAACCTATAAAATAAGGGTTGAGATAGATACTTCTATAAAGGCTATATCTAGTATTCTATTATGGTATATTAATAGTTAGTAGTAACTAGTTACTTATTACTTATAGAAACTTAGTAATATAAGTAATATTAGGGAGTAGGCTAATAGGAACTTCTCGCTATAATTAAAAGCTTAGACTATTAGGCTTATTACCTTTAGAGTATATTAAAGAGGTTTATAATCCTAATAGATTACTAAGCGCTAAAGGGAGTTATTAGCATATCTGTATAGGACCTTTATAGAAGACTTACTAGGTACGTATATAAACTCTTAGTATTTAATTTTAACTTAGAGTATAAGTTAAGGGTTATAAACCTAGTAGATAGTCTATCTAGGAAGCTAAACTATATAGAAGGGGAGGTAAAATATAATAATATATTCCTAACCCTAGCGAGGAAGCTAAGATTTATTAGCAAATTACTAGTAGATCTTTAGATAAGTATTACTATATTATAAGGTAGTATAGAGACCTCAAAAGTATTTATTAATATTATAAGGGCTAGTATGAGGTGCCCATTCTATATAGATAGCTCTAGGGGTAGAGATACCTTAGTCTCTAGTTAATACCGCGCTTTATATCGCGCTAATATTACTATAATTATAGTAGCTATAATAACCTAATACTAAAGAGCAAGGGATAATATAGAGAATGCTTAGTGAGAGGTTATTAATTAAGAGGACTTGCTCAGAGCTCGGGTTACAATAGTAGAATAATACATCCTATGCTAGGTTATAAGGGAGCTTATAATAAGTAAAATAGCAGATATTTAGCAACCCTCTAAAGCAATAGAGAATCTTAACTATAGACTGCAGGCTAATAACTTATACTACTAGATATAATTAGAGAGGGCGTGTAGACTAGCTAGCGATTATAAGAGCTATATAATTAATAGTTATAGAACATTATTTTATAAGGAATAGTTAGGGATACTATAAGAGCGGTCTCTAAGGCTAGAAATCCTTTGCTAATACTATAATAACTATAAAGCAGGTTATATAGGGGTAAATAAGTCTACTAAGTTAATCTTAAGGAACCTCTATTAGCTAAACTTAGCTATAGATATATATAGTTATATTATAGGGTGCTATATATACTAAGGGAACTATATCCCAAGGTATAAGCCCTATAGAAAGTTATAACTACTACCCTTACCTATATACCTATTCTAGGAAATTAGTATAGACTTTATTACTAGATAGCTAGTAAGCTCTTAGTATAAAGGCGGGGAATATAATATAATTCTAGTTATTATATGCTAAATAACTAAGTTTGCTATATTTATCCTAATAATAAAGCAGCTAATAGCTACTAAGTTAGTATAGATTATTTATAAATAGGTTAAATACTATTTTAGCACCCTAGACAGTATTATTAGCAACTAAGATAAGCTCCTTACTAGTAAATTTTAGGAGGAGTTTATAAGAGAGAGGGCTATTAAGCGCTATGTCTCTATTATATACTAGCCCTAGAGTAATAGGTAATTAGAAAGGATATACTAGATATTAGAGAAATACTTATAAGTATATACTAGTAACTTATTATAAGAATAAGCTATCTAGTTACCTGAGGCGGAGTTCGTACATAATAATAATTACTATAGCACTACTAGCTACTTACTAATAGAGGCTTTATATAGATACTACCCGCGTTATATAGAATATATAACCCCTATAAATAGGGTTATAGTATAAGGTATAAGGGAGCAAATTAAATATATTTCAAGACTCCGCAAGAGGGCCTAGGAATAGTAGTAGAAGGCTACTAAAGTATAAGCTAGGAATTATAATATAAGGTATAAGGACTAGACCTATCATTAGGAATAGGTTATTAGGCTATTAATAAAGAACTCCTAATTCAAGAATAAGAAACTAGCACCTAGGTTTATATAAGTAGCTATTATAGAATTAGTTAGTATATAATTATATAGGGTCTATCTACTACTATAGTACTAATAATTACATAATATGTTCTTAGTTACCTTATTAGAACTATAGGATAATTACTTAGTAAATAGTAAAGGTTTGCTTATATATCTAGAGCTTAAAGATAAGCTAGAGGAATAGGAGGTAGAAGAGATTATTATATAATAATGTATTAGTAATAATATATAGTATTTAGTTAAATAGGTAAGATAGCTTATAGAATATAATATATAGGAGCTTATAGAGAACTTAGTAAATATATAAGAGGCTATCTATAAGTTTAATAGATAATATAAGAGGGCTTATAAGAAATAGGATAACTAGTTACTAAAGTTATAGCGATAAGTTAAAAATTATAAGCTATAAGACTATATAATAGAAGCTAAATTAAGACGTAGAAGATTAATTATATTAAGTAGCGAATTATCACTAATATTATAGCAAAAGGGGGTATTATCCTATAAAAAAAAGGAAGAAAGCTAATAATCTAACTAGTTATTTACTTCCTGCTATAGCTATAGGCGCGAGCACTATAACTACTATAACTACAGGTAGCACTACTACAAGCAGTACTACTACGAGTAGTACTACTACGAGCACTATAGCAACTAGTTGCTAAGCTAGTACTACTAGTATCCCTAGTACTACTACCTATATGCTAACTACTAGCTAACTTATTACTAGAGTTACTACCTAACTTACTACCTAACTTATTACTAGAGCTATTATTAGAGATAGTAATAATAACCTTAGTCTTCTTAGCCTTCTTTACTAACTTATTACTACCCTCTTAGCTATACTTAATAGGAGTATAAAGATAGGAGATATAGGAGATAGGGCGAGTACTAGTAATAGTAATACAGTAGCAGGGAATATTATTAACAGTATATTTAAGGAGATTATCTTAAAGCGCCTTATAGAACTTAGGAAAGGAGGTAATATTATACTTTTAAGGGAGCTTAGGGATTAGTATTATTAAAGGGTTATTAACTAGATAATTAATCTTATTATAGAGGTAGATAGTAGGATTATTATTATAAATATATAGTAGCTAGGTAGTATTTAGGCGCTAAAATATATTAATATTATTATAAAGGGTACTAACCTAGAACTAACTATTAATAGGATATAATTAGCAAGGGAGTAGTAAATAATAGCCTATATAAACTAAGATATTAAGTGCTAGGTACTTATAAATCGAGGCGAGCTCTTAGAGCTAGAGCTGCTCTATATTATAGCTATTACTACTAGTAATAGGATTATAAATAAGCTCAGTAATATGCTTCTATACTACTAAATAGTTACTAAGCGAAGTAAGAATATAATAATAATAAAGAGGGGTTAGGATGCTATTATACTCTTAAATCTAGATCTAGTAGAATATATTCTAAGTTATTTGAGTAGCCCCCTAAAGTTCCTAGGGAACCTAGTAGGCGTTAGTATATAATAACTAGGTAGCGAATTAGTAGAGACTTATAGTAGTATATTTCTTCTTATTAAAGTTATAGTAGATATACTTGTATATATAGTTACTATATATATAGTAAAGGTTAATAATATCCTAATATATCTTATAGAAAAAGCTAAGGCAGGGATAGCTATTACTAGTATTACTAGTAAGGTTATTAGAGAGGATCTTAGGATTATAGAGGTATTTTATGAGTACTATACCTATATATATAATATGGGATATTATAGGTGGGCTATACAGAGCTATTAGCAAAAACCTAGAGAAGTAAATAAGTAAGATAAGGAGAGAGAAAGGGAAAGGGGAGAAATTAGATAATTATAATAAAACTTTGCAAAATAGGTGCTAAAAAAATAGAGGCTGCTAAGTTAAAAAAAGGATTATAAAGAGGAGAAATTATAATTAAGTTAGAGACCTTAAAAGAAGACGCCCTTTCTATACTTAATATTGCTAGGTAATAAGGCTAAATAACTACTAGCTATATACTACTAAGTAGTTATATAACTATTAGTAACTAATTAAAACATAATAATAATACTTAAATTTTAAGAATATATAACGCGCTAGAAAATAAAATATATTATTTGCTATAGTAGCTTAAATCTAGTGTAGAAAAGAGTAATAGTAAATAATATAATAAAGGCGCTAAACTCCTACCCTATACTTAGCAACGTAGAGCTATATTACCCTACTGGTACGCCTTAGGGACTAAGGCTTTAGAAAGGGGGGTAATTATAAGGAATAATAGCAGGTATGAGATATAAAGCCACGCTATTAGCAAAACGTTAGCAAATTAGGGGCGGATAAATACACCTTTGAGAAAACTCTATAAGCTGCAGACTTAGAAGGTTAAGCAATAGTTTAATATAAGAACGGATACCTATGTTTTAGCATTCTAGCCCTTCCTGGTTTAGGCCTATAGCCATACTCTTACATAGTATTTAGTAAGTTAATTCAATAGTAATTAGTATTAATAAGGCGCCCCTTTAGTTATAAGTATTAGATTTACTCTACTCTAGATCTAGTATTACTAGTCCTGCCGCTACTCCTCCCTCTTCTAGGTCTCTATAATTATATATAACTTATTAACAAGACCTAATTATAAAATAAACCTCTTATAAGACTATTACAAGAGGGCTTTAGTAAAGCTATTTACTATTAGCTCTACTAAAGGGGTATAAATAACCTTAATATATCCCTTATTAACTTCTTATTATAGCTAGTAGTTATAAATCTTAATATAGTAAAGCCTTATTAATAGCTAGACTATCTCTTTTATAACGAGGCCTATAGTTTATAAGTTATTATACTAGATTATAACCTTTAGCATAGTATTAATAATTATACTTATAAATATAGGAGTTTTATTATTTAAGAGAGAGACTTATAGGGCTATAATTAGCTAGCTCATAAATAGTCCATCTTTTACTACTTATAAGAGAGCTAGAAGCTCTACTTCTATAATTAATATTATAACTATACTCTACTTATTTACCCTCTATAAGATTATTCCTCTAAACAGCTTTATAGTAAATAATTATAAGCTCTTTCTATCTAGGGTATTATTAGTAAAACTTATATCTAATACTACGTCGAGGCCTTTAGTTATATAAAGGTATCGAGGGGCTAAGAGCCACGGTTAGGTCAAACTAATAGCAGAAGCACCCAAAAGGTAGGGTCCGTATTACTACGCTACTTTTGCTTGCTTCCTCTAAGATCCCTTATTTCTAGCCTTTAGTAAGTATTTGCTAAGTCTTTGCTATAAGGGTTCTATGCCCTAGACCTATAGGCCTCTCCTCCCTTTAGCCTATAGTAGCTGAAGCGTCTCTAGCTTCTCTAGTCGGGGTATCTAGTCCCTTATAATTATCCCCCTTCTAATTATAGTAATCCCTACTATAAGACCGGGTATTGCAGGTTAGCCCTCTGTTATTATCCTTCTCAGCCGCCTAGGGTAGGCCCTAGCCCTTTACTTATCGCTACTATTATCTAGCGCGGTGTCTGTTTGCTAAATATTTACTAAAGGATAGTAGAGCCCTTGGAGTTATAGATATAATAGCTAGGCCTATAGCCCCGTTCCTTATAGTTCCTCTCCTTTTAGGCCCTTTTATGCTCTCTATCCGGGCTGTTCTAAAGGGATCCTATCGTTTCCTTTCGAACGAGGGTAGTTATTCTTATAATAACCTCGTTTTTGTTCTCCCGTTGTTCGCTCTTTATCTGGCGAGTACCTTCTTATACTATACCCTTATAATAACTTCGTTTTTTATCTTATTATTTTCCTTTCGAAAGAGGGCGGTTATCCTAATAGTAGCTTCGTTTTAGTTCTCCTATTATTCGCTCTTTATCTAGCAAGTACCTTCTTATACTATGCCCTTATAATAACTTCGTTTTTTATCCTATTATTTCCTTTTAAAAGAGGGCGGTTATTCTAATAATAGCTTCGTTTTAGTTCTCCCGTTATTTGCTCTTTATCTAGCGAGCACCTTCTTATACTATGCCTTTATAATAACTTCGTTTTTCTATCCTATTATCCCCCTTCTAAACAGGCGCATCACGAGGCTATTAGGTAGGTCGGATAGCAACTATTATTACTAATTTACTATATCTATCTCCCGGTAGGTAGCACCTATTATAGTAAGTAACTACTATTCTTTGCTATCTGAAGTCGTATCTACCTTTGCAATAGTTTAGCGAGGTCTCTTTAGCTATCTATAAAATAATAGCTTTTTCCCGCCCTAGGGTTAGTTCTTTTCCCTCCTTATTATACTATATTATTTAATAACTATTTTCATATTATCTAAGCCCTTTATTGAGACTTCGTAGAACCTCCCTATCTTATAATACTTCCTTAAATATTATAAGTGCTAAGAGCCTTATTAGCTGACTCCTCGCTAAGTATAGCCCTACTAAGGCCGAACTTAGCAGTAGTAACTATTAGCATAATCAGGCGGGTAGTAGCGAACCCTGCGTTAGTTGCGCCCTATAGCTCCCTAAGAATGCCTAGGTCGTCTGCACCTATTGCTATAATAGTAATTATACGTATAAGCTATGCCGGGTTTGCAATATTAAGTACTATAGGGTGAGTTCAGCAACCGTTTAGTAGAGGTACGGGCTAACTTTTCCTATTTCTAGATTCCTATTTATCTTATTAGTACTACTTATTTCTATTAGAACTAGGTTAAGCGTCGTATCTATGCAATTACTACTAGCTAGTATTAATAGCATGAGATCTTCTATATCTTCGCAGCTATAGAGCAGGGGTAGGAGCTTCTCTAATACCTCTATAATTAGTTAGTAAACCCTGCTAATCTTAAGCCTAGTTCTAAGAACTATAAGAACTAGCTCCTCGCTATAGGTATTAAGGAGAGTGCAGCTTTGTATATCTAGGCGTATCTATAGGTTTCGCTTAAGGTAGGTTTCACCTTATAGCTAGTCTTACCCTTTTATTAGTCTAATATATTTTTATAGGCAGCTTGCTAGGCTAAGGATAAGGTTCTAGTTAAGGAGATTATAATATAGCTTAATAATACTCTCCCTACTTACTTATATAATAAGACCTATATCTTTAAGTAGGCTACCTTTCTTAATAAGCTTGCTAATATCCTAATAACATAGCTTTCAAAGAGCAATACCTATATATCTATGCTTCCTTCGTAGGAGCCTTTAAAGGTCTAAAGTTCCTATATACTTCGTAATACTTATTACTAAGCTCCCGTTGCTATCTTTAAAGTTATTAGTAGTAGTCCCGCGCCTCGACCGAATTCTCAGAAGAAGGTTAGTAACGCTTTAGCAATAGCTTAGTAATACTAGGTTTATAATAGCGAGGAGGATAAGTCCTCCGCTATAGAGGATAGCAACTCCGATAAAGCTATAGAGAGTAATAATTAGGGTAGTAATAGTAGTACTACTAGCGAGAGCTCTGAGGAGGAGAGCAATAATAATAATAATAATAACGAGGGTGATAATAATAATAAGGAGTAGTAGTGCTAGCAGAACTTCAGCGAAAGTATAGTAGACTTCTATAGTAATATAAGGTTAGATACCTATAGGGTTTACGTTATTCTTTATAGGGGGGGTCTTCTCTTTAGCGTTTTAGCCGTCTTATAGTTAATTAACTTTTCTTATTAGTCTATACTACTCGTTATCCTACTTATGATACGACTTATGCTACTATTTCTTAAATCCGGCTAGGATTTGCAAAGTATTTGCTAAGTATTCTTCAAGCTCCTAGGTATTATACTCTACTAGCTAGCCTTTCTACTTAACTAAATATAGGGGGCTTATTAGCGCTTCCCTCTATAATATAATATCCTCGACTTCCTATTCCTCAGGGTCTTCTTTAAGGTCCGGGAGCTGCCCCTTAGCGAGCTTTTAGCTATACTACGGCTTAAGTAGAGTGATAGAGAAGATATTATATGCTCTGCTATACTTCTCCAGGAGTTATACTCTATAGGCATTAGAGCTTATAACTTCTATAACTAGTATAGGAATAAATCTTAGGGCGAGCTTTTGCTAACCCTTTGCGAAACGGAAGTTCTTTATTAAGAGTCCTATAATATCTCTAATATAGTATAATTATGCTTTTCTTCTAGTATTCGCATTCTTAGCTTATACCTTAGTTATATATTACCAGGTCTTAGCTATTCTTTAGCGAACCTCTATTAGCTTCTTAAGCCTTTCGTTAACCCCTTGAGTCCTGATCTCTATATTTAGCAAGCAGTAGTTAACTATTCGAGGGTAGTATCCTATAAAGGCCTCGAATAGGGATATGCTAATAGTAGCATATTTACTATTATTATATAAAAATTCGGCCTTAACTAGTTATATTACCTATTAGTTGCGCAAGCCTTTGCTAAACTTCATAAGATATATAGTTAGGGTCTAGTATATCCTTTCGGTCTGACTATCTATCTATAGATACTACGCGGTAGAGATACGCCCTTCTATATCTCAGGCCTTAGTCTAGTCTCGCTAGAACTAGCTAGTGATTAATTTATCTCAGTTACTAATAATAACCTCTAGCGTGCTATATTAGTACTCGATCTCTTAATATAAGATCCTCGCTAAACCCGTAGCATCTAGCTGCTTAGTTATCGCTAAGAACCGTGCTACTTTAGTTATCTGATATATAATTACTAGGATCGTATTATAAGTAACTCCGTTATCTTAGCAACTTTCTAGCAAGCTAGTTAAGAAATCCAAGGAAATCTATTAGAATAGGTATACTAGCAGCTCTAGTATTTATAGTAGCCTATATAGCTTATGCTATAGTACGCGCGCCCCTTAGCAGCGCGGGCACTCAGCGATATATCGCTATATATCCTCTATTAAATATAGCTAATAAAACTTTTGCAAGATTAGCTTAGCTATCTTATTTGCTCCTATATACCCTGATCTAGGCGCGTTATAGTAGTTTTTCAGGATTTCATAGCAGAGGGATCCCTCTTCTAGGATAATAAGTCTTCTTCTAAACTAAAGGATGTTATTCTTATTAACTTAGTATCCTTAGTATTCCCTAGTATCTTAGCAGACCTTAGCTATAATATCTCTATAGAAGGGGTCTTTAGCCTGCAGTCCTCTAACCGTCTATTCGAGATCTATGCCTAGTTATAGCATATAAGCCGTTTCATCCTAAATAAGCTCCCTTATTATAGTACGTGGGATATACTATTCCGGTATAGTAACCCTAGCTCCTCCTAAGTCCTCTAGCCTATTGCTATTCTCTCGTGGAGCAGTTAGCATAGCATCTGCATATGCTTTCGTGCGGGTAATAGCGCTAATATGCATACTCGTATATAGTAGCTTATTAGTACCTATTATAAGGTGGTGCTAACTTAAGGGTGAGGATCCCTTAACCTTAGAGCTAGCCCTCTAGTAAGGTTCTTATATACTTTGCTAGACGGCTCGGGTATAAGTTCTTATAACTGCTATAGTTCCTTCGAGCTTAGCAATATGCTAGTAAATATTTGCTAAAAGCTAGCTAATAAGCCTAAGTTTCTTTCTAAGGGTGGGAAGTATATTATCCACCTTAGCATCTTCTACTATATAGTTAGAGCGTTGCAATAGTCTATCTACTGGGTTAGTAACCCCCGACTTATACTAGATTTCAAAGTTAAATGCTAATAGGCAATAGACCTATCGCGCGAGTCTTCTGCGAATATCCCGCGCAGGTATAGCGAGCACTCCTTTTAGCGCTATATAGTCTATAAGTACTACGAATTTCTCGGGGAGTCCTTATAGGTATTACGCCTAGTAATCTAAACTTTCTATAATAACAAGGAGTTCCTACTACCCTATAGCCTAGCACCTCTCTATATCTAAGAGCTTCCTCGACTAGAAGGCTACTAAGTACTAAATTATGCTATATTTCTGCGAAAGTATGCTAGATGCTGCCTGAGTAGACGCGTTAGTCTTAACCCTAGTTTCTAACGTTAGGTTATAATATCTTAGTATTAGGGCTTTAGCGAATGCTCTCTAAAGTATCTCAAATGCAGTCTATATCTCCCCCGTCTAAGCGAAGGCTCCTAACTTCGTGCTATTCTAGCTTCCCTTAAGCGCGCTAGTTATAGGGGCTGCGATATAAGAGTATCTTATAATAAACTTATAGTAAAAGTTATAGAAACTAAGGAATACTTAGATATCTCTAAAAGACTTAGGTACTAGCTATTTAGCAACCGCTCGGACTCTATCTAGGTCTATCCTAATATTATCTTAGGTGATATAGAACCCTAGAAAATCTACTTCTATCTAGTAGAAGTCGTACTTTTTTAGTTTCATAAATAGCTTAGCAGCCCTTAGGCAGTATAGGATAGCATAGAGGTCCTTAGTATGCTATTCCCTTATATCTAAGTAGATTAGAATATTATCTAGGTATATAATATAGCAGGTATCTAGAAGGTTAGCGAGTATTCAGTAGATATACGCCTAGAAAGTTGCTAGGGTATTCGTAAGCCTAAATAGCATTACGGTATACTCAAAATGCCTATATTGCGTTCTAAACGCTATTTTCTATCTATCTGCTTTATTAATTGCAATTCGGTAGTATGCCTCGCTTAAGTTAATCTTCAAGATAAACTTCGCTCTAGCGAGCCTATCTAGAAGCTTGCTGATTAGTAGCAGAGGATAATAGTTCTTTACTATGATTTTATTTAATCCCCTATAATCTATATATAGTTGCAGGCTTCTATCCTTCTTAGGCATGAATAGCACTAGTGCTCCTGCAGAGCTAGTTAAGCAGCATATATAGCCTGCTGCCTCTATATCCCGGATATACTTAGCGAGCATTTATAACTACTCCGCTAATATAGGGTATATCGGTCTATATAGGGGTTCCTTGCTAGGTTTTAGTTTAATATAGTGTACCGCTCCCTTTAGCCTTAGAACTTTCTTTGCATTCTCTTTATTAAAAATATTAGCAAAGTTTTAAAGTTCCCTAGGAATTTTCTTCTCCTATTTATTCTCTAGCGAGTCTTCGCCTAAGGATTTTATATCCTTCTTATTAGAGCTTATAGCGCTTATTAGATATATAATATAAGCCTATTAGCTATTCTCTATAATCTCTTAGGTAATTACTTCTAGCTTAGCGAGCGAGAGGGGTTTATATAACTAGGTATATATGCAGGTATCTATATAGATGCCTTCCTATCCTATTAAGTTATTAGATAGAAGGATATCTCCTGCTCCTTTGGGGTGAGGGCTTATAATAAAAGCCTAGCGAATCTTCCGTAGGTAACCCTAACTATCTATAAGGAAGAATATAAGCTAGTAGACCTTGCCTATAGGCATAGGCCTTCCCTAGAAATCCACTAATTTAGGGGCTATAATACTAGTAGCTTCCTTTAGTTAGAGCCTTTTAACGAGGTCTTCTTATATAATATTTATTATTATATAGGTATCTATATCAACCTCTAGTTCGACTTCGCTAGATGCTCGGAGTGCTAATACTTATCCCTTAATAATCTATCCTATTAGAACCGAGGTGATTTCTAGCGTAGAGCCCCTCGGGGTTATATCTATACCTACTCGTTTCCCGAGTCTTTAGTATTAGTTACTCTAGGTATTATAATTACGCTTATCCCGCCCCGCCTTAGGTTTAGGTTCTAATTACTACCTATTAGCTACGCACGGGGTTCGGTATAATTAGGGGAGATATAGCTATACTTCTTATAGTTATAGCATTAGGGTCCCTAGGAATCGGTAGATATACTACTAGCGCTAAGCGTTAGGCGAGCATCTGCTAAGTAGTTGTTCTAGGACGGGGTCTCTAGGTAGCGATCCCTTAAGTCTATCGACCTAGGGGGTTATAAGCCGCTCTTATAAGGGTAGTCTAGAGAGCCTGAGTATAGTCGCTTATATAACTTAGAATAGCTAGCGGATATTCCCCTGCATCTCCCTTCTATAATCTCCTATAATCTCTATATATATAGAGCGATAGTATACGTATTAGTGCGGTTAATATCCTACTTAAAGAGTTTATCCTTTAGGGTCCTAATAAGGCCCTAAAAGAAGGCGTACGCCTTTATATTGCTAGTACTCAGCTCGCTAAGTACTCAGTTAATAGACTCCTATCGAGCCTAATATATAATTAGTTTCTTATTATCCTTCTAGTAGCACTATCTTAGAGTATTATAGTAGTTCTATTCTTAGAGCTCGGGTGCGATATACTACCCTCTTATGAAAATTCAGAAGTCTTCCTATTTAGGGTCTATCTAGTTCCCTAACTTATCTATGAGCGTTTGCTAATAATTCCGCTATTCTATTTATAGGGTATACTCTATTGCACTCAAAGCCTATTAGATATACTAGCTATTAGAGCAGCTAGGGCGGTATTTATAAGCCTCTTTAACTATAATAAGCTAATCTTCCCTTATTACGCTAATAGATTTGCTAGTAAGGCGCGCTATATTATAATTCGGGGGTTTTTTATAAACCTTAGGCAATCGCTCAGCGGGAGTTCGGTTGCTTAGCGTAGTAGCAATTAGCTCCTATTAGTTAGCTATTATAGTTATGATCTATTGCATTAGCACTTAGCTAGTTACTTTATCTAACCCTCTAGCTTAGGCTAGCCCGTTAGCTACAGCCGTGGATATCTAGCCTATTAGCCTATCCGGTTTATAAGAAGGGGTCTTATATACCCTATTCTCCCGCATACGCTTAGTATCTACGTAGCGAGCATTTAGCATAGGTAGCCCGTTCTCTTCGGGGCCCCTAGCCTCGCTTAAAGCATAGCTTCTTACCTCCCCTTATTAGCTCGTATTATCCTCTAACTACTCGCTAGGGTTAGCTTCCTCATAAAGGTTTATATAGGCTATTTTGCTCTGCTCTTAGCAAATATTAGGTATAGGTTCTTTAGCCTAATTAATAAGCGTTGCTCGGGTATATAGTGCTATTATTATTACTAACCTTCCTAAAGCAGGGTAGAAGCAAAAGAATTATAAAGGTATCGAAGGGCTAAGAGCTATAGTTAGGTTAAACTAATAGTAGAAGCACCTAAAAGGTAGGGTCCGTATTACTATGCTACTTTTACTTGCTTCCTCTAAGATCCCTTATTTCTAGCTTTTAGCAAGTATTCGCTAAGTCTTTATTATAAGGGTTCTATGCCCTAGACCTATAGGCCTCTCCTCCCTTCGGCCTGTAGTAGCCGAAGCGTCTCCGGCTTCTCCGGTCGGGGTATCCAGTCCCTTATAAGTTAATCCCTTAGGGACTCTATATTCTAGGTATAGTCCCCATATATATATAAGGTATTACATAACATAGTGTACTACTATATAGTAATAAGGCCTAGGGTTTTAGTTAAATCTAGTAAGTCTACTAATTATAAATAAGATATTATGTCTAGTTATCTCTATAGTATATAAGAGGGATCCTACTTTCTACTAATATCTTATAATCTTACCCTTCGTCGCCTCTCTATTATAAGGGAGAGGTTTATCTTATATTATTAGGGTTTTATAATCTCTTATAAGCTTATTATTAATAAGTTCTAATAGTTTCTTAAGGAAAGATAACTATAATAGCTATAGCTTGTAGTTAGGTTAGTCTTATATAACTTCAATCCCTAGAAACTACTAAATATCCTTACCTCCTTTAAGGTAGTATTATAATTGAAGTTTATAAATTAGTACTCTAGCCCTTAACTCTTTAGATAGGGGATATATAAATACGTAGTTATTAATATAGAAAAAGAATAAGATCTTATTATTATACTAGTAGTAGTTTTTACCAGCTACTCGCTTAAACCTATATACTATAAGACCTATTTCTAGGTATTATTATTATAATAATAGTAATTAGCAAAGTCTATAGAGGGCTTTAAGTAGCTTTAGAATATAGCTATTCTTATAATACCCTAGTGCTATCTCTATATAAACTTCATTATTAAGATTAGTATAGATAAAGGTATTAACTACGTTATATTATAAGACGTTTATATTAAATCGATTTATAACTATAATTAAGGTCCTAAAGGATATCCCAGCTAGGGTTCTAATATATATATCCCTTAGATTATAAGGCTATTAATCTCCTCTTATAAAGAGTCTCGCCTTAACCTTAACTAGCCTTCTATACTTATCTAGTTTATAGGTATATACCTAGTAATACCTAAGGACTTTATACCCTTATACTATCGCGCTAGGTACCTTAATCTATAATTTAGACTACTTATAGCTATTTAAATATAATATTTTAGCTTTATTAAATTTATCCCCTAGTAGATAACTAGCTAATTAGCTATAAGATAAGGGTAATAATAGTAGATCCCTCTAGTAGGTTCCTAATAGAAATCTCTTTAACCTATCTATAGTAGAATTATTTATTACTTTTAAATTAAGTAAGGGGCCCCTAGCTTTATAGCTTAATACCTAGCTATACTCCTTATTAATACTAGGTTAGCTAGACTATAAGTAGGTATAGAGGTCGTCTTACTACTAAGTTTTATTTAGCTTTATACTAGCTAGGAATGCTACCTTATAAGAGGTCTTCGAGGTTATTCTAAACTTCTTAGGTTTAGTAGTAATAGTAATACTAGCCCTATACCCTTTTACTTTAAGATCCTCTATTACTAAGAAGAATAATAAGGGAGGAGATTAAAGTAGAGTAATAAGCTAGAACTTAGCTTAGAAGTATTTAAACTTATCCTAACTTAGCTAGGGCTTAGTAGGTATATTAACCTTATTTATATCTATTTATTTAGTTAATAGTAACTGTTTAGCTTCTTTATTATCCTTAGTATTATTTAGGTATAATACTTATTAGAGCTTTATTAACTTAATAACGTTATTATAGTAATCCCTAATATCCTCCTAGTTTATCTCTTATAAGTTATCCTTCTACTTATTAATATTACTACAAAATTTTTAAGTTAAATTAAATTAAATATCTTATATTATAATAACTTCTCGCTTAGCTAGGTATTATATTTAATATAAGTTAGAGGAGGCATAGCCTATAAGGTATCTAATCTAAGCCCTTAAGTTAAGATACTAGAGTTAGGTCTTATATAGCTAGGCTTAACTAGTTATTATAAAAACTTTACAGCTATACTAATAAAGGTAGGAGATATCTAGTATAATAGTATTACTCTTTATAGGTTTATATAAGAGCTTATATAATATCTTCTAGCCCCTTATCTATAATAGAGTATAATTATAAGCATATATTACTATTATATAGATCTCTAGCTATAAGTATAGTAGTAGGTTTAATAATATATAAAGATATCTAGCTTTTGCTTTTATAATTATAATAATCCTCTCTCCTCTAGTATTTAAAGCCTAGGTATTTAATATAGATAGCTTAATTTAAATACTAAGTATTTAAATAAGCTCCTTAAGTTCTAGGTATTTTAAGATCTTATTATTATACTTAAACTCCTTAATTATTATACTAAGTTCCCTTTTAAGAGAGTTAATAAACTAAGTAAATATCCTTATCAAGGTTCTTATTAATCGATCCTTAAGGTAGTAATCCTAAGTATAACCTAATAGTTTATTTATAAATAGTAGTAGGCTTATAAAGCCTCTATATCCTTATTTAAATAAATAAAAGTCTAGGGATATTTATCTCTATAGTATTAATATAGCGATACCCTCTCTTAGTATTTAATAGACTTAGCATATTATCTTCCCTAGCTTATAAATATTATAATCTATTATTATAATAGGTATCCTACCTTTTATTCTTATTCTATATATTACTATTTCTAATTAGTATATAATAGCCTCTCTAGTATAGCTAAGCTATAAGTACTAATTACTATACCTCCCTTTTTAACGCTTCTTTCTTATTAATATAGTATATATATTATACTATAGAGGGGTTAGTATAATATTATTATTAAACGCTACTTAGGTCCTTTTTAGTATATACTCGAGGATATATTAATTATAAGTATCTAGGACCTTTGCTATATAGGTCCTATCGTATTATTAGAGGTATTACTAATTTAGTTTATTATCATGGTATACCCCTTTCTTCTTTAAGTATCTATAGGATATAAAATTACTTATTATTATTATATAATATATTATCACAGTCTTCCTACTAGCCTGGGGCTATAGTAGGGGTCGCTAAGACTGCGAGTGAAATAAGGAAAAGAGCAATATAAGCGTGAATAATAATAAATAGTGCAATAGGTAATTATAAGTATATTATAATATATTCTATAATAGCCGAGCCTTCTAAGCTTATTTGCTAGAAGTCTCCTATTTAAAGGATAGGCGTTAAGCCTAACCGTAGTTACGTAGAATACTACGTAATAGCTAACTATATTACTAAAAGGCGTATAATATATACCCCCTTTTCAAAAAGCAATTATCCCGATTACTATCTCTATTAATCTAGGATATATATGCTTAATATTCCCTTCTCTCCCTCTTTATATCCTAATTACTAGAAATTACTATAGTATTATTAATTAGGTATTATACTAGCAGAGGAGTATATTAAACTTAGATATCTACTAGCGCTTAGCAGCGCTATTATTACTAGTATTACTAGGTGCAAGTTGCTTATCGCTAGTATGCTAGAGACCCTCGATTATAGTATAGAAGTTCGTGATCTTAGTGCGAAGGCTTGCGATCTCCTTAGTCTTAACTATATTAATAGCTATGCGAATCTTATTAGTACCTACTTGCTTAGACGTGCTATCGTTCTCAAGTTTAGTAAGATACTTACTAATAGCGTTAATATTAATAATATCTATATTAGCTATATTAGTCTCTATAGTATCGAGGCGAGGAAGGATTTCCTATTAGATATTATTAATAATAATATTAATATTACCCTTAGCCTTATTAGCGAAGTCCTTTGCGTTTTTAGCATCCTTGTGGGCTAATAGGTCTATAGTAGTAATATTACTAATATTAATAAGCGGGGCGATAGAAAGGAGGTTAATATGGTTTATTATAATAAGGTTACTAGTAATAATTCTATTAGTATAACTATAGGTATTATAAAAGTATATAGCGAGGACCTAGGCGCGACTAGGGAGAAGCTTGCTATAAGTATTATTATTAATATATATATTATATGCTTACTTAAGAATATCCTAGATACGTCTAATATAGAGGTTAGAAGATATATTCTTAGAAGGCTCGATACTATCGAGGATTTTCTCAATCTCCTCGATAAGGATAGTATTATAGTAGTATAGAAAGGTATTATTAATATAAGCCTTCGCCTTATCGATCTACTAGCGCTAAGCTATAGAGCTAGGGCAGCCCTTCTTAGGAGTCTTATAAGGGGTAGTAGCTATAGTTTTAGCTAGGGTAGGCTCCTCGATATTAGTAGTAGTACTAGCGATAATGCAGACTAGCTTAGTAGCCTAGGTATTATTATTCTAAATATTATTAGCGTTATTATTAATAACCTCCTCGCGTTAGATCTTAGTATTTATAGTAAAGAAGTTCTTCTTAGCTACCTATTTGCCCTTCTTATAATCCTTATAGGACTTCTTCTTCTTAGTAGCAGACTTATGAGTCTTAACTAGAGTGCTGAGGTTAATACTATAATTACTAACTTAGTTATTGCTACCTTAGTTATTACTATCTTAGCGCAAGGAGACGGGGTTAAGCATCTTATCGTTCTAGAGGTTAGTACCCTCGTCTTAGCTACTATTATTATTAGATAGGTGAGAGGATAGGACCTCGTAGTTATTAGTAATTTCCTTACCTTTAGAAGCTATTATTATAGTAGTATTAGTTAGGCTAGTATTCAGGAGGCTATATTTAGCGGGTTAGGATAATATTATTACTTATTATAAGAGGTCTATTAGGTAATAATTAGCATATAGGAGAGAAATAAATAAATAAAAAGTATAAGTATGCCTAAATAAAAGTAGGCAGGTATAGTAAATAGAAAGGAAGGTATAGAAGGAAAAGATTTTTATAATAGGGGTTAGTAAGGAAGGCATATAAAAGTTAGTACCCTCCGCTCCTTCCTATTTATTTTAATATAAGATAGAGAGATCGAGGGAAGAGTAGTTAATAGCAAAAAATAGTAATAATAAAGGGAAAATTTATAATCCTAATATTAATTTAGGGTATATATATTTATCCTATTAAAAGGATAGGAAAACTATTTAGTTATATATAAGGTATGCGCCTTCTTATAGCTCTTTTAGTATCCTAGTTAAGGGGGAATTTAGTATTATACTTATTAATAAGATTATTTATATTAGGTAATAGGGAGTCTCTTTATTCCTAGGTATTATCTTTTATTATAAAGCCTTTCTATTAGATAAGGTATTTAATAATAGGTTTATAACTCCTCTATAAGACTCTTCGTTTAATAATATAGTTAAGTTCCTACTTCTTATTACTATTAACCTTAATAGGCTTTAGTAGCGGAGTCTTATAGTTAAATAGGTCTTCTCCTTAAGCTAGCTTATATAGCTAGGCTATAGAGAGGATTAGGTAAACCTGCTAGTACTTAGGAATATCTACCTTATAAGCGAGAGGACTAATAATATACTTAATTCAGAAGGGTCCTATCTATCTAGAGGTCTATTTGCTATTATATTATCCTAGCAAGTAGAATCCTTTGCTAAGTCGTATCTAGACTTTATCCCCTTCATTAAAAGTTATATTAATATAGCAGTTATTATATCTCTCCTTATGCGAGGCGTTCGCTATATTAATAAGTAGTAATACCTCCTTCTAATATATCTCCCTAAGGATAGTAAGGCTCTTAATCGGGGTGCTTATTTATATAACTATATTAAGGATACTTCGTAGCTTAAATCCGAGTATAACCTCGTTTAGTAATTATCTAATTATAGTAAATAGGAAGTTATTAAGATTATACTATAGGGCAGGTAGTATATTAGTCCACGGGATATTAGGGGATTTAGATATATAGAACTATATTATAATCTTAGTAGTCTAGTTTATTCTTTCGCTCTGCCTATCTATCTAGGGGTAGTATGCTATTAAGAGGAGGAGCCTAATATAAAGGGCGTTAAATATCATATGCTATACTATAGAGATAAACTTAGGATCCTAGTTATTAATAATATAATATAGAATTCCCTAGTCTAAAAGGAAAAATATGCAGAGTAGGACTATTACCTATTCTTTTGCTCTATAGGTTGAATATCCTATAATAAGGATTATCTTCTTTAAGAATTTATATATTACTATTACTAATATATCTAACTCCAGGAAACCTAGCAGGGCGTAGGGACTTCTATAGGATATCACCTTAGGCATATCGATAACGAAGTCTATAGTAATAGTATTATAAGGGATATCTACGACGGGGATAGGTTATAGCTATCCTAGTAGCCTTTAGCAATCGATTTAGTTCTCTTTATACTAGTTATAGTAGGCGATATATCGTTATATAAGTAACTTCTTATTATAAAACTAAAAAGTCGATATTTCTACTATTATATAGTCCGCGCTGAAGTAGTGTTTTTTATTATAACTAAGGCGGAGAATTGCAGGTACTAACTTACATAGGATATAGAGTCTCTAGGTACTATTAGTAGCTATATAAAGGATAAGCCCTTCTAGCGATAAGCTCTAAGGAGTTATTCGATAGCGTTTTAGAGCTCTCCTAGCAGCTCTAGCGCTATTTTCCTTAGTAGTAGCATCAAATAGTAACTACTATTTGCCCGGTTCCTTCTACTAGGATCGGAGTTATTTAAGGATTTTGCTATACCTCGTATCGTTAGTATAATTATCTATAATCTCAGCGATGAAGTCCTCCGAGATGCTTATAGTTATCTCCCCTATTGCTCTATAGGCTTATGACTTCTTAGCTAACTAGTTAACTATACTTATAAATCCTATGTTATCGTTATTATTATTACTATAGGTTATTTCTATAAGAATATCGCTATCCTCAAACCTATTAGCTCATCCTGAGGCTATAAGCAGCAGTAGGTATAAGAGGGCGTCGGGGATGACGTTAAGCTTCCCTAGTATATAGGTAACGTTGAGGTTGAATTGCAATAGGTAGTTTATAGCGCTCGCGAGCTGCAGGTTAGCCTTATTAAGGTCCATAGTCCGTAGCGAGGTATATATAAGAATTCCCTTTATAGCTATATAATCTATAAGAATTTATATAGGGTGCTTATTTGATTGCACGAGCTTGCAGAGCTTCTTTATAGCTTATACTACTATTACTACCTCCGCCTCTATAGCAAAGTATTGCTTTTCTAAGGGTAATATAACCTTAGATAGAAAAAGCACTAGTTAGATATAAATTTATGTGATATCTTTACTAGGTATATCTATGCTATTCTATAGGATGCTTAGTTAGAATACTATAAGCCTAAAGCTACCTTTGCAGGTATTAACTTTAAAAAAATATAGGCTTATTTAGGTTATAGTAGTATCTTATAACCTAGTTATAGAGATTCTCCTAGAGGGCGTTTTACACCTCTTGCTCGCTTAGTATTAGCTCGAATAATACCTTCTAGACCCTCTTTATTCAAACTACCTTTAATAGACTATTAGGAAGTATATTATTATTATAGAGTTTTATAGTGAGACGGGTCTTTCTATCGTATAGTAGCATTATAATAATATTATACTAGGGTATATCGTATTATAGCTATCTAGCTATTCCGAGGTATCTCTTAATATTATAGAGAGTTTTTAAGAAGCAGAGGTTCTTAAAGGCTACGATCCTATCCTCTATTCGTTTAATACTATTAGCATTTATAATATAGCTAAGGAGTCTTACTTTAGGAAACCCTGCAAAGGACTTCTTAGGTCTAATATAAAGGCGGTTATTCTTAAAGAGCTTAAGAATAATATTAATATACTAGAGATAGTCCTCGTTATTATTGCTAAAAATAATAATATTATTAATATATACTTGAGCAAAGTGCTAGTAGTTGTGCAGGAGGCGATCTATAAAACGCTAGGTATAGGCTAGCGAGTTCTTAAATCCTATAAGGATAATATTAGAAACCTCGATACTACGGAGACTTATTACTACTATCCTATTATAATATCTCGAGTAGATTAGCAGTTAGTAGAAGAACCTAGTAGTATTAAATATCGTTATACGTTTCTTCCCTCTAAGGGCATCTATTATATCGTCTTAGTTAGGAAGCAGGTATATATCCGGGATAGTAATTCGGTTAAGAGGGCGAAGGTTAATAATAACCCTGCCTTTTTTTATACTATTAACTACTCGCTATATAATAAAGAGCGGATAGATAACTAGGATTAGCCTATTACCCCACACTATCTTGCTATCGGTATGCATCTTGCTATAGATATTCTCAACGACTTCGAGGTCTTTAGCGCTAAAGGGGTAAGGCTTTACTATAGCCTTCTAGTTTTACTACCCTTTAATAAGCTTAATATGCATATATTAGTTATCTAGCATAGGTATAATCCCCTTATTATAGTAGACGTCTTAGTTATTGAGGATTTCCTTAAGTCTACTAGCAAAAACCGCATCCTAATTATAAATCTTAACTCTATCCTTATTATATATAACTAGGATATCTTTTAGCTTAGATATTCTATAAGATAGAATATTATCTGCTTAACGAGGTAGTCCTAGGCTGGATTTAATAGGCGGGGTTATAAACTATATACTAGCTGCTATATTACTCGTAGCCCTATCGAATTTATATTATGAGAACTGGCGCGAGTTTGATTCTCTTCCTATAAGGGTGATAATATCTATATAGTTAATAAGGTTAGTAGTCTCCTCTACTTCTATTAGAATAATATAGCCTAGCTGCTATCCTCTTAGGATTATTATTAGCCTATTTATTATATTTTGCATAAGGATAAGCTTAGGGTTATCTGCTATAACCGTTATATTAACTACGCCTATATAACTAGATTAAAATTGCTAAGTATTAGAGCCTTGCTAGCTTAACTTAGGGAGGTTAATAAAGCTAGTAATAATAAATATATCGCTCTGCGGGGGAATAACTATAGTATAAGCGTTATTAACTTATCTAGTTACTAAATGCTATCTCCTGAACTGAACTAGATACTGCATTCCATATACTAAGCGGAACGTAACTATACCCTTATTAAAGTCTATAATTAGCCTGTGATCTTCATAGAACGGTATTCCTAATAGAAGATTCGCTCTGAGGGTATTTATAACTCTAGCTATAATAATAATATAGCTATTAATCTCCATATTACTAATAGTACCTAGGACGTAGAAGTTAAATATAACCTGCTCTATTACCTAAAAGGTTAAGTCTACTATATTTATCCTCTATAGTTCTATCGTTTGAAATATAGGATTCCGCGCAAAGCGTAGCACTTAATTCCTATTAACTAGAGTTATTAAGGCGCCTATATTAATATAGACTTCCTCTAAGCTAGCTATATTATCGCTTTTTATATTAAGGCGGAGATATATCTATTTAGCTAGTATTATTCGTTTTACTAGTTTTACCTAGGTATTAATAATTTGGTTTTTCTTAAGTAATACCTACGCGTTATTTGCTAGGGGAATTGTAACGAGACTTGCGAAATTTACTATATTATTAATATAATATATAGTAGAGTCTATAACTAAAGTAGTTAGGGAGATCGCTAATAGGCTTCTCGCTATGATCGCGACGTCCGTCGTCCAGCCTGCTATTTCCTCTTTGCGCAGTTGCTCTAATAGGGCAGCTGAATCGTAGGGGACTTCTTATATATCTAGTAGGATATAGCTGCTATCGACGAGGTTATTAATATTATAGTTATCGTTATAATCCTCCTATATATAATAGGCGTCTAAGTCTGTCTAGCCTGGTCTATTATATTTTATATAATATTAAAAACCCGGGTTTCTCTATAGCTAGTTTTATAGATAGCAATCTTTCTAGTTTTAATAGTTATTAGAGCGCTAGAAGCGTTACTAAGGTTAATAACGTTATTAGAGTTGCAGATTATTATAATTATCCTATTAGAAGTCTTAGTTATTCCATTATCCCTTATCACTATTCTATATAGCGTTATCGGATTCTTCTAATATATAATTAATACTAATTAGCGCCTAGAGTCTGTACTAAACTACCTTGCGTTTTTTCTTAGCTATATTAAGGTAATCCTCGAGAGTATTACTAGTAGTTAGTTTATCTAGGAATTACTAAAGCTCTAGGTCGATTATATTATAAAAGAATTTTAATAGCTAGCTAACTATAGATATTAATCCTATCTACGCTCTGCTATATTTAAAATAGTTTTAAGTAAAGTTATAAATATCTCTATCTCCCTTGAGGTCTTCTATAGTAAACCTATATATAGCGATCTATTAGATAGACTCCTATTAGATTAGTATAAAACGTCTCCTAATAGCATTATATAGGGTATAATATCCCGCGCAGAGGTAATTCTATTATTTGATTAGCCCGAGTTAGTATTCCTACTAGCTAAGTGCTTTCCCTCACAGTAGAGAGCTCTAATTCTATATAATCTCTAAAGCTATAGCTAGGCTAGTAGTTTTAGTATCTAGGCTAGAGATCTATAGATCTATCTCCTTATAGTATAGAATATCCTAGTTATAAAAGACGGGCTCTATGCTATACTTCTTATTAGTATCTAGCTAAAAAATACTATATTATTAGGTAAATTTACCTTCCTATCGAGTTCCTGCGGGCTATAGTATCCTAGTATTAGCCTCGAGCTAGCTAAATACTCGAAGGAGTAAAGCCTCGAGACCCTAGGCTAGCAGCTCTAGGTAGGGCCCCTAGGAAAATAGTAAAAATATTAGTAGTAGTACTAAATTCTACTATAGCAGCTAGGTCCTCCCTATTAGTAGGTCCTATTTTAGCAGACCCGTAGTAATATTATAAAAAATTTATAATATTCTATGAATTTTTTATTCTATCGGTCCCGCAATAGTATCTTCTAGCGTTATAACTCGTAGTTCGGGGTTTTTACTACTCCTATTATAAATATTATCTAATATAGCTCTTGCCTTAATAGGAGGTCCTAGGGGTTTAATATCTAACTAGCTAAACTAGATAGGAGTTATAACTCTTTTATCTCTTAGGGGCAGAAGGGTAATTCTCTCGCTAGCTCTATAAAGGCTTTCTTCTCTAAATAGGGGCATAAAAAGTGCTATTATTACTAGAGTATCCCTTATAGCTGCGATCGCATTAATAATGCTAATTAATATAGCTATATAGTTATTAGGCTCGAGTATCTAGTAATAGCATAGATTAGCTTTTACCTTCTAGCCTATATTAACGATATCTATATAGGGTATATAGTTATTATCCTATTTAAGAGAGGCGAGGTTTGCTATCTAGTTGCGAAATTATTTGCTAAGGCTAAGGGTAAAGTTATAGTCCTTATAAGCCTACTAGAAACTATAGAGCCTATAAGCCTCGTTATAGTATCTAATTCTAGCTATATCTCCTATATCGTGATATTCCTCTATAAGAGAGGGATTACTATACTAATTTAATATTAAACTTAAATAGTTAGCTATATAAGTTAATAGTTAAGACCTCTATCTCTTTAACTTCTTTAACTTCCTTCTTTTTAGTATATAAATACCTTTAGGAGGGAGTTTTGAAGTCGAGTCCAAGTCCTCTACCTCGTTATAAGTCTTCGCGGTATAAGAGAGGTCTTAGATAAGAAAAAAAGAATAGGTCGTGCTACTAGATATTATAGTCTTCCTACTAGCCTAGGGCTATAATAGGGGTCGCTAAGACTGCGAGTAAAATAAGGAAAAGAGCAATATAAGCGTGAATAATAATAAATAATATAATAGGTAATTATAAGTATATTATAATATATTCTATAATAGCCGAGCCTTCTAAGCCTATTCGCTAGAAGTCTCCTACTTAAAGGATAGGCGTTAAGCCTAACCGTGGTCACGTGGAATACCACGTGATAGCCGACTATATCACCAAAAGGCGTGTGACATATATAGTATTATTAAGGTAGAGGGTAGATTAATACCCTCCTAATCCTATTATATTTATAACTATAAATCTATATCCTTTAATAGGTATTAGCCTAGATCCTATAAGGATAAAATCTCTATTATAAGTATTATAAAGGGTTTTAAACTAAGTAAGGTCATTTAAAATATAAACTATTAATTCTAAATCTAGTAATACTAATTTAGATAGCTAATAGTTATAAGCTACTAAAAGTACTACTCCCTTAGGTCTAGTCCTTTCTTAATACCTTATTAAGAGTTATTAGTCCCTTATAGAGATCTTTAGATAGTTAATCCTATCTATTATTCCACTTTATATTACTCCTTAACTAAACTAGTAATAGCTTTATTTAGAGTCTAATAGTCTAGCGCCTTATTAATAAAGAAATACTAGTATTTTAATAAGGGGTAGTAAGATATAGAGTATACTTTATATTTATTAGTTCCCTTTTTTACTTATCTTATTAGTTATTAGACTCTTTATTAGTTTATCTCTTTTTTAAATCGCTTTATAATTAAGGAGGTTTGAATATATAAATAGGGATATTAGTTATTATTAGCCTAAAAGCCTCTCCTTTTATAATATATAATATAAAGCTTACTAGATTAACTATATAAGAGATCTATCTATATATACTTTTAATAAGATTAGATAACTTTAAAGTCTTATTCTTAGTATCCTTTTTATAAGTTAACTTATATATTATTACTTATAATTTAAGAGGTATTTAATAGGTATTATAAATAAAGTTATTAAACTATCCTAACGTATTATTACTTTCTACTATTTTAATAGCTCTTAGCTTTAATATAACTATTTTATACTTTATAATCTATTTAGAGGTTACTTTTTATATTATAATCTTCTCTTTATTAGGAATTTAAAAGATTTTAATATATATCTCTCTAATATCTTTAAGCTAATAGATCTTATTAATCCCTATTCTTATTCTTAGTTAAATAATACCTTTAGTGATTAATTCTCTAGAATAAAGTAGGTTTAATAATACTTAGAGTAAACTATCTCTTAAATATAATACTTAAACTAAACTATATCTTTATATAACTTTTTAATCTCTTTTATCTTATTCTTATATATTATTATATATAATATATATATATTAGTTCTATTTTATTAAGTTATTATAGAATTTAGCTAGCTTAGACCTAGTAAGGGAAACGTATTCCAAATCCCCTTACGTAATTATCTATATAGGAGTTAATAATACTCCTATATTACTAGAGTAGGTATTTATTACTAAGAAGGTAGCTTTCTAGAGGTAGACTTAGAATTTTAGTTTCATTAGAGGGGTTTTTAGAATAGCCTTAAGATCCTCCTTCTTAATATTATCTAAGTTAATATACGAAGGTCGCAGCCAAAAGTATTCATACATCAGGGGCCCCATATCGCCATGCGAGTATCAGTAGGGTTTAGGCCGCAGAGACTATAGTCAATCTTTTGCCTATTTTAGAGGAAATATTAGTACGTTAAATTAAGGATGCCCTAACTAAAAATCAGCCTATGCTATTATTTTAATACGAATATCCTATTTAGAGGTTAGCTTTAAAGGGGGGGGAGACCCTTACCTTAAACTAAGCGCTACTAATACTACTATATATGCCTAGTTTCACGATACTAGTAAAGTCAAAAGAATAGGATATTACTACTAGGGCCTCGACCCTAGCCTTCTAGGCGTTAGGTAGCTCAACGATTGCTAAGATCTATAGAGATTTTAATATATCCCGTAGCACGTTTAACTTAATATATAAAAAAGCTATAGATCGAGGATAGCAACTAGGAGATATTATACTTAATATATATATTAAGAATAGCTATTAATATAGGCGCCTATTAGTTATTATTAATAAGTTAGAGGTATTAATCTTAGATATTCTAACTAAAAATTCATTAACTAGGCGATACTCTATGCAGCAGATTACTAATATAATCTGCTATATATTCGTTTAGAATAACTTCTTAATTAGTTAGTAAACTATATATTAATACCTCAAAAGCAAGCGTTTCTATAGTATTAAAATAATAAATAAGCTAGGCTTAAATAACTAATGAAAGTGTTGGAAGCCCAGTCGGCGGTTCGTCGCCGACCCGACCGGCGCCACGTCGGGCCGTTAGGACCCACCTATTGCGCCGATTCAACCAATAGGAGGGCCAGGACCCTATATATAAGGACTACCTACATAGCTATTATAACCACCAAACCTATAATAGAGAGATATTACGAATAACTATAGTATTACGGAAGAACCCTATCCTTCTAGTACTATTACCTGCGTAGGATAGTTATTCCGATACTAATTAGTAGTTAACTTAACTATTATAACTACTCGAGTTATTATAGATTAGCAAGGTTTATTACTACCTACGGTAGAAGAGACGTCTCTGCTATTAATATCACTACTACTAGCAGAGGGATTAAAACGACTATTATAAGCTACTATAATAACTATTTAATAATATCCAGGCTGCTTTGCGCTTATATATAACGACCGGTTAAGTAAATAACTATAGCAATAATATCTAGGCTGCTTTACACCTATATATAACAACCTCAATGCGAAAAAGCTATAATAGTGTGAAAAATAACGTATACTATACCCCCCCCTACCTCTACTACTCTATTCACGATAGCTACCCTAACCGCTAAGCTAGGTAGCAACCCCCCTCCTCCTCCTACTACCTATAATAGATCTATCTAAGGATCTATCTCTAGCGATATCCCTATCCCCACCTAGCTTAAGGGCATTATCTAGCCTGACCTATAGGGTAAGGTCTTCGAGATTAACGAGGAAAGCAATAATATTCCTAATATATCTATTAAATAAGCAAATATATAGATAGGCTATTAACTTAAGGTTTATAAAATTAATAAGAATACTAGCTAAGCCTTCTAGCGCGAGTTCTTATACGACTTTATTAGCTAGACTACTAACCTATTTAGCAAAACTAACTAGAAGCTTAGGAAGGCCCTTAAAGACTACGTTATTAGCTATAGAGTATAGATTAACCTAGCAGCTAGAATAATCTCTATTAGGCTTATTAAGGCTATAACTAGACCTAAGTTCTATTACTAGAGCTAAGCCTAGTTAGATGCTTATATAGATAACTTCCCACGATATCTTACTAATAACTTGATATTTATTCGCAAGATATTAGTACTAGTTATGCTTATATGCTTGCCCTATCTTATAAGGCCTGATAAGAACCTCGCCTAAGCTAGTAATACCTATAACTTCTATATTAAACTAAAAACCCCGTAGCTATAGGCCTCTCTTATAATAGCGCTAGTAAAAACCACGCCTACTAGCGGAGATAGCGTAGTTAATAATAACTAGAATATAGGCTATAATAGCCTCCTAGCTATACTAAAGCAGTTAATAGATCTAGCTAAGCTATATACTAATAATATAAAGTATAGCGGTGCTAAATACGACGTCTTAGAGGTAAAATTAACTATCTTTTGGGATATCTACGAGAAGGTTAGGATCTAGTAATCGCAAGCTATTAGCACCCTCCCCCTTATACTAAAAGGCTAAGCTTGCGATTATTATTTCAACTAACTTAGTAGCGCCTAGTTAAGCCTCCTAGCTATAGTTAAGAGACTCTATAACTACTTCGAATCCTACGATACCTACTAGGCCTACCTAATGGAGTAGCGCTAGGCTATATTAACCTAGGTTATCTATAATAACCCCTCTAAAACGAGGATAGAGTGCTTAGAGATCCTCGTTAACTATATAACTAAGGTCTAACGAGCCTTACTACTAGCTTATTACTCTAATCTTATCCTACGGGACTATATCGTTAATACCTGCTAAGGGGTCGAAGAGTGCTGTTTTTGCCTCTTTAACCCTGCTGAGTTAATAGAAGGGGTCCTCAGCTAGTTATATTTAGCTATTTTAATAATAACCCGGCCCACAGCATAATATATCGCTGAAAATAACGATAGGACTAGGGTCTATTAGACCGACTATACCTACTATAGCAATAGCTAAAAGAATCGTTTTAAGCCCTATATAGCTAGCAATAGCCTTAATAACGCAGCAAGAGCTAAAAAGTGCTACGTATATAGCAAACCCGGCTATTAGTTAACGAAACATACTAATAACGATCGCTATAAGGCCTATAGCAAGTTTAAGAGCAGCTAATACGTCCAAAATAACGTTAACCCCGCTGAATATCACTAGTTTTTAGCGTAGTATGAGGGTATTAAAGACCTCGTAGCTACTGCAGCTAACCCCTCTGTTATTAACAACCCTATTACCCTCTTTTACTAGTCGTTATCTATTAACAACGATAGCAACGAGGTTAATAGTACTATTAATAGCACTAACGAGGCCTTCCTTACTACTACCTATTTCAGCTAACTTACTGCGGTTAATAGTAGTAACGTGATGACTTATTTAGCCGACTAGTTAACCCTCTATGCAATTAACTACATTAAACCCTCTTATAACGCATTAGTTAATAAAAATAATAACCCCGTTGCGATATATATTACTAACTATTACTCGTTAACTACGTTCAGAGGGATTATCCCCGACTCTAGCGCAGCCCGATATCTAACCGGGGGTTACCCGTAGTTTCTAGCCCTATAAAAGAGGGTTAACTACTAACTTAACCCCTCTATAGCTAGGGCAGCCTCGATCCGCTTTAGTAGCGCTAACCCTATCGAATCCCTCGGAATAATAGTTATTATAACCCCTTTTGGCAACGTGACCTTCTATATAATGCTAATAAATACCCCCTTCTTATTATCCCTTTATAATATAGACCGACTTAGCGTAAGATTCGATAATATCGCTAACTAACTTATTTATAACGACCTCACGACCCTAGTTATATGACTATAAGGCTACCTATAGTTTATAACTAACCCGGAAGAGGCTATCGTGAGTTATAACCTTACTAACGTCGAATTACACTATATCTACTATCGTTTTAGCTAAATATCTATCTAACGACTCTATAAAGTCTTCTAGCGCGCTGGCTACCCCGTTAATATCGATGTTATTAATAAGTTAACGAAGTTTTGCTACTACTACTAACTCTATAGTAGCAGCCCCTATCGATTTAAGTTTATAATAAAAGATAACTATAATTTCAACTACGAGGTCGTTATTAACGTTATATATCTTAATAATAACTGCCCTACCCTCTATATTATTAATATAGCTACTGCGTTTAATATAGCATGCTTTATAAAGGATATCTCTGCTAAAACTATATAGTAGACCCTTCGGCTCTGCTAGATTAATATATACTAAGGCCTACCCGACTAGATAGTTATTAATGCTAATACCTCCTTTCGATCTGCTGAATTTTGCTAATCTGTGCGGAAGATAGCGATCTCTATAAAAGAGGTCCTAGTTAAGGCTTATAATAGCATCGGGAAGGTTAAATAATACTATAAGCTATTACGCTAAGCCTATAAGATTATCTAAGCGGAAGATCCCTCTGCTAACCCCGACGTCGCCCTCTAAATAGCTATAAAAGCTATTAATAATATCGCTAGGCCTGACGGCCTAGTACTAACCCTGCTAGTATTTAGAGCCTACCCGCGCCTAATAGACGATTTAGCACCCTTACTATTGATTATATAACGCGCTTAAGCTATA
Organism: Colletotrichum sansevieriae; assembly: GCA_026260285.1. NCBI lineage: Eukaryota > Fungi > Ascomycota > Sordariomycetes > Glomerellales > Glomerellaceae > Colletotrichum > Colletotrichum sansevieriae. The sequence continues at coordinate 53,069 of JAOQIF010000313.1, forward strand.
TAGAAGGCTACTAATAAGATCTGCTAACTCTATGCTAATCGTTAGGTTAACGAGGCTATTATAGCTAGAAATAGCTCTATAACTGAGCCTATATTAAGCCTACCCCTCTAGTTAGAGGTCAGAGTATAGCGCGAAAAAGACGGCTAGAAGGGCCCTTACCGGCTTATCTCTAATAATAGCTACGAATATATAGTTTAACTACCTAACGGGCTGAAATCCTTCTAGTTAATTATTATTAAACCTTACTACTAGTCGACCGACCTACTAACGAACCCCGATAGTAATAATAATAGGACTGCAACCCCCTATGGGGTAACTAAGGAAGTCTATAATACTATTGTTATTACTAATAACGTAGCTCCCGCCCTACTATAGTACCGAGGCTAGCCCTACTATAACCTAGCGCTAGGCCCGACTTTAACTATACTCCTTGCGGAAATAGATATTATTACTACTAATAAGGCCTTCCTATCTGCTAAAGAGCAATCTAACTATAACCTCGCTATTAAGTTATATAACGATAGCGTGATTATAACCCCTAGAGAGCCTTTTGAGTAGTTAACCTGATAAGAGATCAAATCCCTTATTAAATGAGGCGTATTTAACTTCGTTAGGTATAACCCTACCTACTATAGCAGGATCCGGATTTTCCGCTCCTATATTATTAATAAGGTTAAGGGTAAGATAACCTAGCCCTATGAGAAGTCGAGACTTATTATTCAGGGCTATGCTAATAATAATAAAGAGGCTATTTTAACCTAGGCCCTTATAATCCAAAGAGCTAGTTAATAGCTAATCCTCGTAATTACCCCGTTATTATTAGCTAATAGCAAAACCCTTTAGATCTATAATATTACCTAAGCCTATATCTAGTCCGCTACCTATCTCGCCCGCCCTATCCTCGCTAAAATCCCCGCCTAAATATAGTATAAATACCCTAATAATACTATTATAGAGGTTATAAAACCCCTCTATAGCATCGCTAAGGCTAGTACCTATTAATAGGCTATATATAGCTACTACTATAAAGAGAGGCTTGAGATAGAGACTTCGTTATTTAACCCCTGCCTGCTTATATTAATAAAAAATAACCTATCTTTCGCTATTATAGGTATATAAACTAACGATATATTAGGCCTATTAAACGATATGTTTTCCGCTCTTAAGGAGGCTAAATTAACTAAAGCCGGCTTTTTAGCTAAACCTAAGCAGACCCTCGCTATTGATAACCCCCTTATATTTAATAATAGGATCGTAACGATCGATAATAGCAATACCCTCACCCTCTGCCAAAAGGACTAAGGGCTTAAGTTATGCCCTATCGACCCCTCTGCTAATAAAGCTATCCGAAAGCAGTAATATATTAAATAACGCGCCTATAGCGCGTATATCGCGTTAATTTGCTAACCCGAGGCCTGCTTTAACCTATCCGTTGCTATATAATAGCAAAACCCTATAATTAATAACGTTAGAATCCTTAACTAGCGAATACTCTAGTAGTTATAATCCCTCGATAGAGGCCTTAGTTTTATCCTGCTTAACCTCGCTATTATAAAACTATTTATCTTTATTAATAGATCTTTTGCTAATAACGACGACCTATTATTATAACTAGGTTTTATTATTATACTAGCTAATAAAGCTAATAATAATAAGGCTATTAATACGTTCGAAATTAATAGTAATATTATCTATTATAGCTTAACGAAGTTAAAACGCGTTACTTATAGCATACTAGCCTCAGAGATCTATAGCATAGTTGCTAGCGTCGATATAGCCTATGCAATTATAATAACCCTCTAAAAGGTCTCCGATCGACTAGATCTACTATTAATATCGACTATTATTTATACTAACTCATATTCGCTATATAAGTACCTCGTTAAGCTAGGTATAACGAAAGAAAAGCGCTTTATAATTAATATAATAGCGCTATAGTAGTTATACGAGCGCTGCGAGATTGCAGAGATCCGCTAGATCTATAGTAATAATAACCCGGCCGATAGACTCACGAAGTTAATACTGAATAAAGCCTTCTAATAGCTTATTAATAATAATAAGGCGACGGTATGGATAGAGGGGTGGGTCGTTCGATAGTAGCCGGGACCCCGGCCCGTAGCTAGGGCCCCGCGCGCAGTAAAACCGGGGATATATAGCATATTAGGGGATAATAATAAAACGTGCGAAAACTGCAGTTATTAGGCTATTTAGGCCCCTTTTATAAGTAGTTGCTATTTAGTAGTTATTTTAATGAATATAGGCTAGTATAGGGTAGGGGCTAGTAGTAGTAAAAGACTGCTAGTATTAGAAGCCTAGTTAGCGGTTCGTTGCTAACCCGACTAGCGCCACGTCGGGCTATTAGGACCTACCTATTACGCTGATTTAACTAATAGGAGGGCCAGGACCCTATATATAAGGACTGCCTATATAGCCGTTGTAACCACCAAACCTACGATAGAGAGATATCACGAATAACTATAGTATTACGGAAGAACCCTATCCTTCTGGTACTATTACCTGCGCAGGATAGTTATTCCGATAGAAAGAAAGCATAACTATAGTAGGTATTATAGTATAGTTCCTAGATAATTAAAGACTAGAAGAGGGTTATATAGAGCAACGAGACCTCTATAGTATTAGGGGCAGTCTATAGCAAGCAGAGGGTATAGCAGAGACCTCATGAGACCTTTTATTACTATATTATTAGATATAAGTAGAAGGGCTAGTAAGAGTTTATATTTTAGGGATGCTTTTATTAGTATAAGGTTAAGCCCTGCTATATATAGCTATAGGAAATAAAAAAAGATCGAGAGAGACTCTAGTAGTAGATAAATAGATATAATAACTACTATAAGGCAATAGCTCGAGTAAAATAAGAAGATATAGAGGTTATAAGAGTAGCTAGCTTAAAAAGGAAGCCCTTGAGGCCTAAGTAGTAGAAGTATATAGCTAAAACTAATATAATAGAGAGGGGCTTAAAAAAAGGCGGTATTAACTAGTATTAGTATTAGCATACTATTCTAAGGCTACTTTTTATACTTTTTATTAAGCAATAGCAATATACTTACTTAGGTATAATAGCATAAGAGGATAACGCTAGCTCTCACGCCTCGCACTAGAACTATAAGCTATAGGCGAGGTTAGGGATAATTCTTATAATATAGCTAGCAAATTTACTAGATCTCTTAGCAATTAAGCTTCTATAGGTATATCTAAAGTAATAGCAAGGGCTTATTAGTATTAATAGCTACTAGAGATTAACCTAAATATAAAAGGTAAATTAGAAGAACTTCCTACTCGAGAAGTTATAGCACTTTATAGAGTAAATCTAGTAGAATATTTAATAGGTAATTTAGCCAAAGGGGGGTAATAAATATAAAGAAGGCGCATGCTTATTAGTATTAATAGTAGTAGAAGAAGTAACTCTATATACTAAGATTAATACTTTTTTTTTTAGCTATATTAGATAAAGTAGTAGTAAATAATAATAATCTATAATAAGAGGTAGTTAATAGGATTAACGATCTTAACTTAGATCGCAAGGCTAGTAGCTATGCTACGCGCCGCGCTAAGGAGGTAGAATAGTTAGAAATTAATAATAATAGCGATTTTAATAGGTAAAATTAATATCCTAAGTAAAAGAGAGTAGGAGAGTTTGAATATAGTATTAAAAGTATAATATTCGTATTACGTAGGGTGGCTTTAGTAATATAGTAAAAATTCGGCGTTTTTTTATAATTATAGTAGTAATAAAATTAACTATATATATTAAGGTAGGGTGGAGGGGTAGTTAGAGGCGCTAGCGCCGAAGTTTAGCTAGCCTCTAGTTAGCCGCACTGTGATTAAAAGTGGGTATATACGAATACTTTTGGCCGCGACCTTCGTACTCCTATAGTCCTATTAACTTAAGCTTATATTAGGTTTAATCCTACTAGAGGGATTAATTACCTAGATTATATAATTCTAATTAGAAGCTAGAGGCTCTAGAAGCTCTAGAGGTATTAATAAGTATAAGCTTATTATAAGTCTATATATTAATAATATATAAGTAGATTCAATACTATAGATTTATTTAGATAGCTTTAATTAGTATTATACTTAAATATTAGACTATTAATCATTAAATTATATAGTATAAGGTATAAAAGTAACTAAAAATTAATATATAACTATCTTAAAAACTCTGTATATAGATCTAGGTGGAATTTATACCTAAAGCTAGCTAATATAGATATCGCCCGATTTGGCTGGATTTCGCGCTGCTTTTGCGCGTATATTGTGCTCCACCGCGCGCGCCCAGGGGGGTCGATTTGACACTTTGCCTTACTCGAGATGTTTTAGAGGCGGGCAGACATGGTTTGCCGTCCTGTCTTGCTTTCTTTCCTGAACCCTCAAGGCAGACGATGGAAGGAGTTTCTTGGCTGAGTGGAAGTTACTGGGGCCAAGACGCTTCCTTTGCCTTTGATCCTCGGCGTCGCTCCGACACAGACTCGTTGATACCAACGAGCAACAAAGTGGGTGATGGTGAAGGTCCTGGATAACAGTACAGGCCTGGCCAAGATCACAGGCTGTTTCTGTTGCTAATCTCGCAAAACAACAATTTGCATTTCCCGGGGTTCAACCCCAACTTGGATGCTCGATCCAAGTGCATACCCAACACCTTATCAGGGTGCAGCTGAAGGTGCCAGTGGCATAGCCAGATTTAGTATCATCCCATGCCGGACCGAGCGGCACGCTGCAACTTGGGATGTGGTGGTGAGAAGGATGTATGTTTGCAGTGCGTCTATGGTGCACGCTGCATGCTCCCTGGCATGGCCAGTTGCCCAGCGCACTTGAATGCATGGGATCTGTAGCTTCACGTTGCTGCTGGGGTATGGAAAATGGAATGGAGTCTATTCCGTGGGGCACTGCACTTAATTAAGGTCAGAGTTGAGGTGCAGTGCTCCAACGTCCAAATAAGGCAAGGAAGGTGCCTCACTTTGGCTGATCCCGCACACCCACCGGGACTTCTTTTTCTTATGTCATTGTTTGTCGCCCTTGTGTCTTCTTTCAGCAACAGGCTAGGTATATGGATAGGTACTGAAGGGAAGGTTGATGCAGTCTGGTCCTTTCTTTTTTTTTCCCCTTGGTGGTGGGGGGAGGGTCGTTGGTGTTGGTGCCTGTGGGTGTCTGTCGCCAGCCTGCTTCTGGTCCTGCTCCATCTGGAGAAGGATGGCTTCTGGGCCATTATTGGTGATGCGTTTCAACGCCGATTCCTGTACCTTGCATGGGCGAGCCTTTAAGAAACAGCCACGAACCTGTAGCCGAAATCAGCACTAGACCACATGGCACCATCCAAACCAATGCTGTTGAGGTGGTGTCCATCAGCTCGGGCAGCCTCGCAAATCGAAAAACTCGGCTGTGTTCTGATCTGCCGATAACACAACTCTGGTTGTGAAAGATGAGGCTGCTTCCATCACCTCAATCACTAGCATCCGTACTCTATCTGTTATGACGAGCCGGAGCTGCCAGGTACCACCGCACTTTAGGCCGGGATGCCAAGCATCAATGGTACTCTGTCTTGGCTGCTGACGCTATGCGCAAGGAGAAATAAACCTCCGAGAAGGGCCCTCTCTTCAAGTGTGTTTCTCCTGGTTGAACAAAGAAAAACCAAAAATCGTGTTGCGCAACAATGGTCATGAATGTGGTGTTTCCACGGCTCTCGGTTGATTTCATGTCGATCTTCGGAGCCGCGTGCCTGCGAAGGCTAAGCTACTGAGGTAAAATTGACTCGAGAGTCTCTCGTCATCGGCGTTCAGACGGCAGGTGTGATGTGCAACCCAAACGCCAAAGAGCGACAGCAAGAAAGAAGGCTCACTTACAGCTGAGCAGAGGGCTGGACCGGTGATTGACGATACAATCCCCAGCCCTTGTTCCTCTGGGGCTACGTCTGTCTAAGGTACCTACGTACGTGTGTAATACCTACCTATGGTACGGAGGGTGAAGTGCTGTAGGTATTCATCTTCTTCCACTTCCTCTTCTCCCGATACCGCCCTGATCCTTCCCCTGTCCCTTGTCCCTCGTCACGACCATCATAGAGCTACTGCGGTAGCTACCTTACCTATCAGATTGAAGATAAGAAGCCATCGTCCATCACAGAAGACCAAGACCGTATTTCCTAGTCTAGCCAGGGCCATCAAGCCAAGTCAAGAATTAGAAACCGCATACGTCCACCAATGACCGTTCGCAGCGAGCTCAGGTACGGCAAAACGCCATACACTCCCTCACCCCTCTTTCTCCAATTCGTACCCCAGTTCCCATGCTTGTGTGTCTGCCCCCTGGCATACGTATTCCCGAACCTCCACTTCCCCCCCTCCGGCCCTGTCCTTCCCTGCCTGCGTGCCTGCTCAGGACCCCGACACTTCTCAACCCCCGATGGCCCCATTCGGATCCACGCTCCACTGATTTGAACCCGTTGCGTGCAGTGCGGTTCGTTCGCTTCTCGCAAGCTGCACACCACGGACCACCTTCTATTCGACCACCTCACACTCACAGACACGACAGAGGAACCTGCAACTGACCACCATCTTTTTTACCGTCCTTCTTCTTCGTACCTTGCTTGAGTTGCTACCTCATTCGCTGCGTACGCCCGCCCGGTCTGAGGCAGCCTCTGGTTCTTTCTCACGCACATACCACGACCCTCACGCATATACACCACACTACTTTATTCTTAGGCATTCTACACCTTCATTCTGGAATCATAGCTATGCCCGTATTTCGCCTGCGGGACTGTTCACATGCCCGTTTCCCAAGCGGCAAGCAGGTGCACGGTTGTACAGTTTATCCCAACAGAGAACACTACCTACTATGGAACTGGATGAGGTGCTGATGCTTTGTAAGGTGTGAGGTGGTGTACCGTACTAAGGTAGTCTGTACCCTGTTTCCCTATCACTCCATGGCTCCATCTGCAGCCAAAGGTGTGTGTGAACGTGTACAAGTGTACATTGTACCTGTAGAGATCGTCTGGATGGTTGGATGGATGGCTGCGAAGTGGTTCAAGGTGCCACCTCCCGCCCGTCACTGCTGCCGCAAGTGCCGCATCAAAGAAACAATGTACCTTACCTTGACCCTTCGCACCTTTTTCTACACCGCGCCTCTGCACTTCGTACATAACCCGGGGTCATGTCCACCGCTTTCTTTTCTTCTCTGCGCGAGCCTCCTCTCTCGTCTCCAACCCTTCCTTTTCCTTTTCTGTGAAGGTCTCCAGTACCAAGCGGCTCCTAACGTCAAGTTGGAGTCGTGGAACCTGAACTGGCCCATCCGTTCACTTGGCCTGGTCCTGAGGTCAACCACCAAACCGTTTGTCTCCCTTTCCCTCATATCTCCCAAGTTTCTGTTCCCCAGTGGGGTTGTTATCAAACACCATACCGGTCCAGCAACCGACAGCTGCAAACTGCCCATGGCGAGGGCATATACTTGGCTTCTGGCCGGGCTCTTGTGTGCGCAGTACAATTCAGAAACCTGAGATCCTATCGATCGGGCTGGCCCATCCAAGGAGGAACGAACCGTAATACCGTCCAATGTCGAATAATAAGATGCTCCTGGCTGCGGCCTGGCTCGAGACTTGGTCAATCTATACCGGAGCGTTCGCACTGAGCGACGGAAACGGAATCAATGGCATTGACAGCACAACCGGCACCGAGGACGAGCACTTTGGCAAAGAGAAGGGCAAAGGGAAAGGCAAGGGTAAAAGCAGAGATCAAGGTCCCTCGTTCAACCCCGACTTTGCTGAGCTTCCACCTGCCCAATCTGGTAGAGTCGATGCACCAATCGACGGAACTATCAAAAACAGCATGGAAGAAGTTAAGGGTGGACCAGGGGGAACAGAAGGTGTGATCTGGCGAAGCACTCCGCACAGACTCCTAACCCGAACGGACCTATCACCTATACGGGAACTTTGCTGTCACTTCCCATAACCAACCTCTGATTGCCTGATTCGACCTTCTCACATCACCTCACTCGACTTTTACGGATCACCTCTCACTCTGGACATTTCCTTCAGCTCTTTCTCATCTCATCTCATCTAATTGTCCTGAACCTACATGCTAACCTTTTCATAGCTGTGACAGCTGAGGAACCACCACCTCCTCCTCGGTCAGAAAATCCCCAGGAGCAACCCCCTCAGGAACCTGCTCAGCAGAAGCCTCCCCCTACGCCTCCTCTACCCGAGGAGTTTCCGCCGCCGCCTCTGGAAACCACTCCCTCAGGACCCCCTACTACAACTCGCGTCGAGATCAAACCGTCTTCGACAACGTCTTCTTGTGTTCCTATACTTTCTACTTCACGCCCGGCTGCTTCCTTCGTTTCATCTCTTTCAACTCAGAGTCTCCCACGTGCGACCTTACCTGCGCCCAAGCCTCTTTCCCCTCGACCAAGCTCAGCACCCGCTTTTTCCGTACCAAGCTTTCCTCAGCCGCAGCCAAAGCCTCAACCTCCACCGAATTCACAACCTACCAGGCCTCCTCCGCAGAGCTCAGTCGCCCCAAGGCCATCTGCTACAGCTGTCAGTCCCGTAGCGTCATCTCCGCCACGTCCACCACAGCAGCCGCCAGCCTCGACGACATACCCGCCCATCCAGACGTTGCCTCCTGCCCAGACAACTGATGCTGGCAGTCGACCATCAGTCCCTCCAGCGCCAGCCGCACCAAGATCGACTTCCCTGACGGATCAACAAGGCGTCATGCCTGGCAAAAACTCCCAGGGCTTCGAGGGCGATCGGAGCCTAGTTATCGCCCTCAGCACTATTCTCTCGGTTCTTGGTGTAGCGCTGATCGTCTTGACCATCTGCTTGTGCTACCGTTACCGGTATGGCCGCTTACCATTAGCAAATCGTTGGAGCCGTAGGGGCCCATTCGCTCAACGCGGTATCACCCCTATCGATGACGAGGAGATCGAGTCCTGGAAGGCCAACCGGTCGATCGAGAAGTTGACTACCATTATCGTTAACAAGCATGAGTCTGTGCCTGCTGTTCGCAAGCCGCCAAGCGTGATCGTCTACCAAAACCCCAACTCATATCAGTCTCGCGCGTCATCCGAGGTCTCGCCGCGTACGCTCTATCACAACAAGAAGAGCCTCGAGGTCCCGAACACCCCAGTCCTCGCCCGAGCACCCAATGCTCGCGTCGGGCTTACCGACGACACGGTGGAAGGAGACATTGCTTTCGTTCCTTCGCCAAAGCGTCAAAATTCGAGATTGTCCAAATTGCCGCCTACGTCTCATCGCCACGGCAGACACCGTAGCTCTCGCAGTAGCGCAAGTGTCAGCAGTTTGCGAGACCACTGGCTTGGCTACCAGACTGACGTCGAGTTTTTGCCGCGCACATCTACCGATCCTTACGCACACATGCCTTCGTCAGCTCACTCGGACGGCAGGCACAAACGCATTTACTCCGACACATCGAACCCTCCACGGCTTTCACTAGACAAGGAGTATCGTATGGGTGGTCTCTCACCCCGCCCGTACCCGCGGTCGTCTGAGATTGGCCTGGCCGTAGGCTGAGGCTGCGATCTGGATCTCAGCCTTCACCCAAGGACTTGAACCCTTAGCGTTGTGCCGTGTCTTACACCTACTTGCCGACGATACCCTGTGCTCACTCCCCACGGAGATCACAAACACGCCGCTCACAAAAACTACGTTCGTATCAGCCTTTGCGTTTCCGCGGGCCTGGGAAGTGCGGGGTGCCATCTGATAGGCATCTGTTCCACAAATCTATCACACCCATGGATGGCAGCTTATTATAACACCTTGTGTCTTGGCACTTCAACCAACCAAAAGTGGTGTGAAGGTGTGTGCGCTACTCGCCTCAACACAGGATGTAAATCAAATAAGCAGCATGCGTCACCGCCGAAATTGCTGAGTACTGGCGGCCTCTTGCTACCGTCCACGGAATGGCTACGCCGGAAGACACGGCGGACGTGTGCAATGCAAACTTAGTCACACTCTCGTATATGTTCCTCTTAACTGAAGGAGCATACCTTACTTCGCCATGGATAGAGTGCATGTCATGCAAGTCTTGATGTCTGAGATGGCATCTTGTTTCCTTTTTGTCTTACGGATCGAAGTCCTTGGAACACCATAAGTTGGGTTGGTGATGGATATACCCCTAGAATGAACGAATAAACCACAGCTACGACGCAGCAAGTTTTTCAATTGGCACCTATATTCATGGAAACAACTAGGGCATACAAGTTGAACTAGCCCAAAATCGCAGATTACACACAATTACACAAATGTTCAATATTTTCCCGTCATTTGTCAACGGCCTCAGAGTGTCTGTAACCTTGGTGACAAGGATAGCTTCGGCAGAAACATGTCGACAAGCATAGGTGCTCTAGCAGTAGCTGCCCCAGCAAACATCATTGCATGTCATAAGCCCGCCTAATCAGGAACTTGTTGCGCGTGAGGGAGGCGATAACGACCGGTCCTCTCAAGCAAGCACACATCCACACACGTCAGCTCTGCGCTAGCACCACCATTCTATTCTCTTCGTGAAGCAAGCAGTACAAAAGGGGAGGGGGGCTATAGCACGATGTTGCTGCCTGGTACTGGGGAGAATGTCAGTTCTCGATCACGATCGAGGTTTCTGCGAAAGCGGTCTTCCCGTTCCGTATGCTGGTGGGTCGAGGATGGGGCTTCAAGCCACGCGTGCGACAGATGCCATCCCAGCATGAGGGACGCGATGACGGCAGAAGGTGAAACACCGCGCTTACGGTCGTCGGATGGACGCGCGAATGACAGCCCCAGAAGCGCGACAGATGACGGGCGGGTTACACAAGAGTCTTTGTAGTTTTCTTTCATCACAATCCCTGTTCCACACCCAGAATCAGTTCGCCAAGCTCACCCTGGGCGGGTTGTGAGTGAGACCGGCGGCAGATCGTCTGCTTCTAGTGCCTTTTGGATGGGAGAGGGAGGGGTGTGTTTCTTATCGAAGCCAAGAATGCAATGCAGGAAAGTCAGTTGAGGTCCAGTTGGTTCGACGCCCGTCCTGATCGGGGCAAGGCATTTTCGTCGTTCCTTTTTGACAGGTGCCTGCGAGGTTGAGTTTGCTTGTTCTCCTTTTGGCTTCACTTGACAGTCGTTCCTGGTTTTCAACATGGTTTACTTGACAGGCATCTTTGGTGTTCTAGAGTTGCCTCATATGCGAACCTGCGGCGTCTTTGGCATATATCGTTCTGTGATGGCGGGGTGTGAGGGCAGTGAGAGGCTTCAGGTTGGTTTATCGGGCAGAATAAGACGAGTCATGAGTGTGAGATGCGAGATGCGGGGTCTGCGACATGAGATCTAAGGTGTGTGTTTGATGAGGACGAGGATACAACCTTCTCCGTGGCCCGCGGCGTCGGTCATTGATCGTTTATTTATTTTCCCCCTCTCGCGTTTCGAGAGGGGAGGGCGTTGGTTGACGACGGTTTTGCTCGTTGTCGTTAAGTGCGACGAAAGGGATGAAGCAAAAGATGAGATGAGATGAGCTTTTTTTTTTTTTTTTTCCGTGGACGAGCTGAGGGGTATGTCATTTTGTCCGAAGACGCGGCTTTGATCGGGGGTCTTCGCAACCGGGTGAGAAGGAACTTGGCTCTGCGGGTCTACGAAGTGAAGCATGCCGGCTATTGAGAGCATTAGAGTAAGAAGCGGAAGGAGAAATAAGGTCTCAAGCTGAGGAGTGTCATGGTTGATTTTCACTATCAGTCGTAGATGAGGTGAGCAAGGACCAAAAAGGTAGGATTGCACTTTACGCGTTCTCTCTTGATAGTGGGGCAAGTCGCGTACGACGCGCTCGCTGGGTCGTTCGCTCGTTGGCCAACGCTGCCGCCGCGCTCCTGTCCTGTGCCTTACTCTCACAGATAAGAGCCTCAACCCGCTCATGTGTCTTGAGTGACATCTCACTCACTAAAAGCGCTAAATCGATCACGGAAACGACAGACCTTCAGTTCTGGGCGTCTTCTAACCCATAAACGCAGATAACCCACCTCCAAGACCCGACCTCACCCACGACAACGACGGCTCATCCCGCTGTGACACCCTTCGTCGTTCCCCTAAGAAGTGGTGAGAGAGAGAGAGAGAGCGAGGGAGAGAAAACTTCAACGTCTCACCAATCCTCGACATCTACGCCTACGCCTCAAGTTGAACACCCCTCCGACCGCACTCCTTCCTCACGAGGGGCCAGGGAAACGAACTCCCCGCATTCGACCACCGCTCAAAAGTCAATCACCAAGACCGGTTTAGGCAACCTTGCTCAACCAAAAACAAAATCAAAAAAATCTCAAATCCACCGTACAACACCACCCAGAAGCCACAAGCCCAACCCAACCCTGCGCGCATACACACACATACACAAACTGACACAAAGATGCCTCCGCGCAAAAGCGACGCCAGCCGCAAGAGCAACGTCTCGACCGCCCGATTCGCCGTAATGGACGAGGACCAGGCCTCTACCAACACCCCGACGACGGGACCGATTCCCGCCACTCCCGCTGCCGCTGCTGCTGCCGCTGTTTCGGCTACCCCCTCCAGCGCGGCTGCGGTTGCGGTTCCGACACCCGACTCCGGCAAGGCCTCATCATCAACACCGCTTACGACGACCGAGAAGCCCGAGAAGATGGCCAAGGAGAAGGTCGAAAAGGATGCTCTCACAATCGAAGTACGGCTACTTGGGACCCCGTCCTGATAGAAACTTCTACAGGGTTGGCTGACGAAGAGCTCAGGATCTGAACTTGCCCAAGTCCGTCATCACGAGACTAGCAAAGGGCGTGCTTGCACCCAATGCGCAGATCCAGGCAAATGCCGTCCTGGCGATGAGCAAAAGCGCTACTGTCTTCATCAACTACCTCGCAGCACAGTGCGTTATCTTCAGCCTCCCTGCACCCCTCTTTGTTCCGGCCTGAAATGGATCTTTCTCGCACCACACATCAAGTCTATGAAAGTTGGACGAAATTCCATGCTGATTTTGAATAGCGCCAATCAAAATACCATCAATGCCAACAAGAAGACTGTCAGCGCTGAGGATGTATTCAAGGCCCTTGATGAAATTGAGTTCGGCTTTCTGAGAGAGCCATTGGAACAGGAATTCGCCAGTCAGTCAAACGGCCCCCCATATCGTTGTTTGTCCATCTTCAGCGTTATTTTTTTCTGGAACTCATCTATTCTGCGAATACTTTCCTAAGCCTCATCACACCTCCATAGCCATGTCGCTGACAAAATTTCTCAGAGTTCAACCAAATCCAATCTGCGAAACGTTCATCCTACCGCCAAAAGGTAGCCGCGAAGAAGGGCAGCGCAGCAGCAGGAGCCGCGGCAGGCGTCGCGGCCGGAGCTGTCGCCGGAGCTGTCGCCGGAGCCGCGGCAGCCTCTGCAGATGACAGTATCCTTACCGCCGCCTCGTCCGCCAACAGCGACGCCCCTCGCGCGAAGAAGGCCCGCGTCGACGACTCCGCCATGGCCGTCGACGAAGAGGCCGACGACGCCGAGACGGAGCCCGAGGACGAGGTCAACGAGGACGAAGATGAAGAAGAGGAAGCGGCGGAGGAGGAGGACGACGACGACGACGAAGACGAGGAAGAAGGTGAGGGTAGCGGCGATGAGACGCAGGATGCGCTCGAGGAGAAGGAGGGAGACGACGAAGAGGAGGTTGATGAGGCTCTCGATGGAGACGAGAGTGACTAGTATACTAATGCGTATTCGCTGTCGCAGCGGTACTCAGACCCAGAACGATTCGAACGATATGGCTCCGGTCTTGTTAGGGTAAAACAGCTTCGGCGTTGAGGTAAAAGCGTGTGAAGGCATGTTCGCCTCAGGTTTGTTCATGAAAGACACGCACCCCATACGTAATTGACCGATATTATCAGAAAGGCTTCGTGGAATTGTAGAGTTCGTATTTCCATTTTCCCATCTTCTGCATTCTTACTTGGCAGTGAGATCAGGTTGTACTCGAGCGCCTCTCACTGCTTATTTGTTTCGCTCACTCAACAGCGCCTCGGTATCGTTTTTCTTTTCTTTTTTTCTTTTCTTCAGACATTTAATATCCGCCACTATCAAAAACCGATACCGAAGCGTCGCATATCACACATTTCCCTACAAACTCCAGCCGCTTCCGGTATCGCGGCTCTCCTCGGGTTGTTACAGACACAGCCGAATGATACGACGGCACTTTTTCCCTTATGCTCCCGGATCTGTGACAAAATGAGTCGATTTAACAAGAATAGGCACAAACACCACGGATCAGACGCCGATTTACGGCAAACTTCGCTCTGTAACTAACTGGCCAAACTGCGTTTTACTTAGTAGCACCTCGATCTAGACAAAGAAAACAGACACAGACATAACCTCCGACAAGCTCTTTCGCGATGCTGCCCCCTCCCTCCAATCATCTGGGCCGGTTGTCTTTTTTCCTCCGAACATGAATTTCGTTTGCCCTGTAATGAACGCTACCCAATCTTCAATGCAACCACGCGCAGGTTACAACGAACGCGAGAGGGAAAAGAGTTAATCAGTCGCACTGATTTGGTACGCATATTCCCCAGCTGTTCCACCGAGAAGCGAACCGAGGAACCGGTGCAAACTACCTTTTCACAACAGGATCAACAACACCACCGTCATCATACAACACTTCCCCGAGCAGCCCGACAGGGAGGGGAAGAAAAGGGGGGGAGCGGCTTTAATACTCGCAACCAAGGCAGGCAACCACCACCACGAGCGCCGCCGCCGCCACCAACTGCCTGTAATGTTTTCAGACGAGACGAGACCCTCCAACACCACCCATCACTATTCTTTTACACCTTTCTCCCTGTCTAGTAGTATATCAATGAGGCGAAGGGACTTTACCGCCGTACAAATAAGCTAGCTCATCATCAACAAGCTTCCCTTGCGGACCATTTGACTTCGCCCTTGCCTATTTTTCGCTTAGGATACGAGAGAAATAAGAGTTTTATGATTTCCGGTCGGATCCGAAATCTAGATGAGATTGGATCTATGACCGAATCGACACGTCTCAACACCTTGCTCTTTACCTTTGTGATTCTTGTAGAACTTCGTCCTATCGCGGTGCTTCCCTACCAAGAAGATTAGACATGGTACGACATACGACATGGACAGAATTGATGTTAGCCCACCGGCTCGACGTCCTTGTAGGCTCCATTCATGATGTTGTTTGGAATTCAAAACCTGGTTGTTCCGCTAATTGACGTCTTCGAAACATTGCCCGTCCACTTCCAGGTTAAAGAAAGGCGTCCACCTTAAAGAAGAAACAAGTGAAACTCGGGCGTCCCGATGAGAAGACAACATGAGATGAAGCTCAACTGGCATGGATTATTTCTGCGCGTGCAGTCAAAACCCCCGGAGGATTCCGTCGGAAGATAACAAAGATTAGGGGGAAAAAAGGAAGAGCCAAACACCATCATTATCTAGCAGTACCAGGATCTCTCGTCCTCTCCACCTTGATCCTTTCTTGTTTCCTCCGCTGCCGGGCCCTTTCCCTTTCACCGCCCCGTCGTCGGCCTTCGTGATTCGGCCGAGAGTTTTGAAGGGCATATGGAAACAAAAGAAAAGGGGAAAAAAACTCTGGACCACAGGAGCCCGAACACTTACGAGGCAAGGGGGCCTGCTCAAACAGCAAGCACAGTCCATACAGGATATAAACTGTTCTCTGTGTGTGTGTGGAAAGAAGGGAGTAACGGGCGTGGCATTCAGGTATGCCCAGCCCAGTCCAGGCTTGAATTGGGAGAGGAAGAGCTAACAAAAGGGGGAAACAAGGGGAGCAATAGTCTAAATAAATATAGTTTTTCTACTCCTGCTTTTAGGTTCTCTCTTCCCTCCCTTTAGGTAGCAAAAGGTAGAGGAGAGGGAAGAGGAAAACTATATTTATTTAGACTATTGCTCCCTTTATTAACTTGCTGCTTTCCCCCTTTTGTCAGCTCCCCACCCGTAATCAATATAGCTTTCCCGCCCCTACCATTGACTTCCCCCTTTCTCTCCTCCTCCCTCCTTTTCGAAATACATGAATCAGAGCAGAGGGGGAAAAAAGATTGGACCAAAAAAGAATTCTTTCATGAAGAAAAGACAGCGAAGGGAATGGGTGGAAAAGACGAAAATAGCCGCATGGACGATTTCCTGCATATAAACCCCACTCCCTCTCACGTTTTGGTTCGGACCCGGACCCGGCGGCGCTTGAAGTGGACTGTTGCTGCCACGAACGAACGTTTCGCTCCGATAACGAAGGGAAAAAATAAATAAAATAAAAAGTAAAAGAAGTCAAGCAACGGCATCTCCATCTGGAGAAATCTGTCATGACCAGATGGCACATGCGAGCGAGTTTTAAACAAAAACCCATGGCCAATGCTTTCTTGATCTACCCCACCGCGAATTACGATACACACACGACGGAGCTTCTTTGGCGACATTACAGCATAATTGGGCTCGTAAATTCCCCCCCGTTTTTCGCACTACACGAACTCTCTATTGCTTATGACCGAACGCAACAAGCAGCTAAGGTTCTGTAGGTTGGATAGCCGAAAAGATGTGCAAGGTTTTCTATGTCCAATCAAGCAAGATCGGAGAGGGCAAGTTACCGGAAGGAAAACCAAAGTCGTTTGCATTAAGTCAGGCCTAGAAACCATTATCATGGGAGGTCCCAAAGGAGATCTGATAACCCCATTCACCTCGTCTTTCGTCTTCAAATACAGAATACCATCAAGAAAACAAGTGAAGCAATGATCAACAGCTTTAGAAAAAAAAAAAAAAAAAAAAAAAGCACACAAACCATATGTTCCATCGAGATAATGACACGGTTCCCAATGCAACTCAGAAAATCCCTCTAATCCGTTGCTTGTGAGCCGTTCTCCATAGTACGAGAAGAGAATGGAAACAAAAATGTAAATGATTCCTCCAACATCAAAGCGGCTCTCTCCCGGAACCCGTGGTTGAACATAAATACACTTCGTGCAGTTGAACACGAACAACTCCCCTTTGGATGCTGCCCGTGTCGGCCGATACGAATATAAAACAAGGCGAAGTGCTTTGTGGCCGCCAACGTGCAGATGGAAAGGAACACGAGATCTTCATCCTCCATGTCCCAAAGAGCGAAAATGCGATAAAGACAAGTCCATTTCGTCTTCCTCCCGCAAACAAGAGTGTATCCCAGGAACACCTCCAAACCTTGAAACCATATCATGACTTGTCCGAGCCCCGCCACTTAGACGATTCCTTCGCTTTTGTGGCATCCTTGACCGGTTCGGGGAAATTCCCCAGTCGTAAGGGCTTGAGCCGTGTGTTGACGCCAAACAAACACTCTGCCTCGCCGAGCTTGGGAAACCTTTGCGGCAGTCGGAAGCGCCTGCAACTGCCGGCTATGCGACTGCGGCGCTGAGTGATGACGGAGATGCCGTTCCAGATCGTAGTACGGGTCGTAGTACGGTACGTTGCAAACGGCCGATTCAGTCGCCGCGAGGTCAGGTACGCGTCAAGGAGAAGGACAGGCGTGTATAGTGTGTTCGTATGGTATCGTATTCGAGAGGACTGAAAGGGCTAACTAACACAGCGCGCGAAGCGAATCGGCGACAAAGAGACGACGATGGTATCAAGTTGAAGTCGAAAGTGCCCGTGTGTCAAAGGCGAGGAAGCAAAACAGCGATGAACCGAACAAGAACAGGCAGTGTTTGGGACGGCAGCGGGGAAAGAAACAAAAAAGGATAGATAGAAACCCAACCAATATTGAAAATGCGTCCTCCCTGGGAATGCCAGAAAAAAATAATAAAATAAACCCCAAATGAAAGAAACGCGGTACAGTGAATAGATCAGTCCCTCCTCTTTGACCTGGGGAAGATTGTTCCCGGATCACCTGCGGACTCCTCTATCCATCCTTTCTCGGCCAAGATGCTGTACGAGACTGACAGGCCGGCGGCCCAAAAGCACAGAGCCTCCACCTAACTGTAAGCTTGGGTATCCTTCAAAGGGCAGCAGATAATCTGCCAAACCGGCAAAAGCCAGGGAGTCGCTGCCGCGTATATAAGAGAAAAGAAACTGTGATGGCTGGCGGATAGCTGCTGGGATCGAAAGTGCAAGAATTGACCGAACCTCTGACATCGTCAAGTCCATTTATGCTCATTGAGGTTGATTGGTCCACCACTGCGCCGGCGTTTGCTGGTTGGACCAGGCCTGTGTAACCGCCGGAGATCCTTGGTTTGGCTGAGGCATGTACTGGCGAGGAGTCTGATCCGTAGGGTATATTCCCTGACCAGTTCCGTAATTCTGTGCCATGCCAGGCATCCCAGAGAATTGCATCGCCGGCTGCACACCACTCGACGAGTGTCGAAGTTGTGGCGCAGGTGGCTGCTGATGCGATTGCTGGTTCTGCGTCGTGTAACCCGAGTAGCTATGCTGGGGATTCTGTTGTTGTTGCTGAGGCCACATCTGGCCAGATGTTGGGTAGTGATAGCCCTGAGCGCCTTGCGGCATATTGCTTGCGCTCCCTGCTGCAGGCAAAGTCGTTGGCTTGTTGTTCTTTTGGGAAGATGGTTGGGCCATACCTCTCATCGGAGCCTGACTGATCGAATTCTGCGCATGGATCGATTGGGAGTATGGTGGAGCCGTCATCATCATCTGAGGGCTTTGGTTGGGCACGATACCTGTCTGTTGCGGCATGCCACTCGCCGTCGTGTGTGGTGATTGGGTTGCTCGTGTCGTCGGTACTGCGGCATCGCTCGTGGCAACGGCTTGCGTGAGGTTCGAAGATTGGGGCTGCTCATGAGGTCTCCTCCAGATACCCTGAAGGTAGTCACCGCGCATGTCGCGTTGCTGATTAAGGGAACGATTGTACTCGGCAGCATGGTGGGCCTGGGCGTGAACTTCTCCAATCTGGGCCGGGCGAGTCTGGTCCTGGTAGGCCGGGCCGGTGATCTCCTGGCGAGGGCCGCCTTTGAGGATTCCGCTGTAGTCACGGGGGCGGTTGTCGCTGAGCTCTGATCCTAGTGTTATCACTGGCATTCTGGTCGTTGTTCCGGTTGGCGCTCCAAGCATACCTGGTTGGACGATCTGAGGTTGAGGGGCGCCGGGGAACTGGCTGGGCGTGTTGCTGTAGACGATTTCTCCATGAGGACCTCCCAAACCCATGACCTGGTTCTGTGCCTCGGCTGCCGCCGCTTCTCTTTGCTTGGCTGCCCCCGGGCGCTTCTCACCAGCCAAGTCGGCCTCGGTGAAACCTTGCTTACGTGCCTTGGTCTCCCAGTAATCGTCACGGACTCTTCGGCCGTTGGTGATAACGCGACTGCCAAACTGTCGGAACATGGATCGTGCCGTCACGATGGCAATCTGTCGCGATCGGTAAGAAAATGGTAAGATCTCCTGACTGACAAGGTCGTCCTTCTCGGGCTGGCTGGCAATGATCTTGAAGAGTGATCTGTTCTTGTTGAACAGTAGATATGAATCGCGGTAACCCAAAACCCTGGCGCACTCAGTTGCTAGCATGAAGAGTTTGTCGCCTCGATTAGGGACCAAAAAGGTCCTACACTTGTACTCGCGACCACCCAACAGCTGACCATTCGGCATCACCTTCTTCTCTCCGAACTCGTCAATTTCTCTGGGGAGGTACTCGTCGCCGGCGGCATTCAGCTGATCGGTCGTGTGGTCTCTAACCGTAGGTAGGGCCTTCAGCGTCGTCTTCGTCGGAGTGGTCTTCGGCGGAGGAGATGCTTGCGCGGGTGCGTATGCGACAGTCTGGCCCCCAGGCAGTGGCGCCGCCTGGTTTTGGGGGGTTTGTGGTGGAGGAATGGTCTGAGGCATCTTGTGAACGGGGGCCTTGCCGGCAATTTCGGAGACACTTCCGGGAGTTGTTCCCTTCAAAGGCTTTCCACGTTTTCTCGGGTTGGAGTCACCTGCCGAGGAAACACCAGCTATTAGCTTGTATCGCGTCGCGCACTGCGGCAATCGAATATTAGGTGACACACGCGCATGCTCCAGTGCACACAGACATTCTGGATTAGAAGGGGCGAAAAGAAGGAAAACATACCAGCATCACCTACAGGAAGAGTTCCCTGGAAGTTGTCGGGGGATCGACTTCTTTTGATACCGCGAGAGGCGTTTAGTAGGTCTTTTTAATAATCGCAACCGTCAGCACAATGCGCATTGCGAGACAATAATGTCGAGACAGGCGCAGCCATGATTCACAGCAGCGAGAGGCGTAAGCATCTGGGCCGGCATTGTCTGCAGCCGACACGTACAAGACCTCGCAATGGAATGCGATGACGCCTAGCGGGAAGGCAGATGGGTATTCGTAGGCAGGCTGAGGCTGGGCAGAAGGCGGGGGGTGAAACTGGGAGAAGGGGGGGAATTTAAGAGCAAATAAGCAACATACCAGAAGAGTTGAGAGCAGCCGGGTTGATTGTCGCACTATCAGCTCCGCTCGGCTGAGTGGAGTACATTGAGCGCGCAAAAAGTCGTCCTCAAGCAGCAACAATGTCGATGAGAACAGGTCCACGACGACGTGTCTTGATATAGTTGGAATTAGTTTCTGCCAGGTCGCGGTTGTGGGCGACGCTGGGTCTTGGTGGGGGGAGGGGGTGGTGCACTGGACGATGCAAGGCGGCTTATGCGAGCATATGGTTGGCGCAAAGCTCTGAAATGTCCCTGGCGGGAGGTGTCGAGTAATAACAGCTAAGGGGAGCGGCCTGGGAAGAAGTCGAATGGAAGCTTTCGTGCCTCTCCGTCTCGTTTGCTCTTTTCGCCGCAGGGCAGCGAAGGGGTGAGAGGGGTGTATGGTTAAGGAAACTTTGAAGTCTAGCTGGAAATGCAAAGAGATGAGTTGCGGCGTCGGTACAACCAAGCCGTAGAACTCAATAGAGTATGGGTAGGGTCTGTGTCCTGGTTCTGGGGTTCTGCGGCGGGAAAATTCCTTCGCGAAAGGCCTCTGTGCGGCAGCTTTGTAAGTACGGTATCCGGTGGCGAGACTCTATCTGGTTTTTTTTTTTCTTCTGTCCCCCAACGAAGCGAAGCTGTCGCGTGGCGAAGAACAAGCCAGGGTAGTTACGAATAATGGACGGAGGAAATTAAAGACATAGGAACTGATGTGAGCCCTTCAAGTTGTCAAAAGGTAAGAGAAAAGTGTGGGCGAGGTATGGAGAGGTCGTCGCAGGCAGTGGAGATGCGCGTGCGCGTGGTGGTGAAGGAGGGAAGATGACGGATGGTTGGCTGGCTTTCGCAAAGACGCTGCGTGGTAAGGATAAAGTACTAAGCCCAGATGATGGATGGACGGAGAGAAGCGGGTGACTGAGAACGGCAAGGTAAGGTCGGCCGTAGTACCTTACCTAAGTAGTATGTATGTCTTCTTGCCGCCAGGTGCGTGAATGGAAGTATCCAAGTACCTATTTTCTTGCGTCGACGGGCAGAGTCCGGGGTGGTCAGATGCTTGCGCTTGTCAACTTGCAGCCGTATGCCTTTCTTCTCCTCTTCTCTGGGCGACCTCTGTGCTCAATGAAGGGTTTGCGCGAGAGTGTGTCGATTAGGAGGAGGGGGGGTTGACGACTTGGCAAAGGAGATGTTGGAAGTTGGAGACGATATGTGTATCTCTTTTTACAGTAAGATAGTGTGTGAAATGATGCCGTCCAAGTGCGCTGATGATGTGTTGAAGACAGAGGGGGAATATTAGTTGAATCTGGTAGATAGATGGTCGGGCTGTCGCGAAGCAAGCGAAGCGATGCGATGCGACGCGATGGTCTGCGGAAGTGTCAGGTCAAGTATGTACCTAAGAGCTAAGGTATCCAAGCCCTTTTTCTCTAGGTCGATGGCGGAATCAATCAGCATCGGGTGCCAAGGTAGGTAGGTAGGTAGGTAGGTAGGTAAGAGAGACCCAGTGTTTCCGATTTTTGCCAGGACGCGTATCTTTCGGTAGGTAGCTAAGGTATGTCCTGTATCTCAGCCACACGTTGTAGGCGCTGTAGAAGCAAGTCTTATGTGTGTCGAAGTTGAAGATCTCTGATCTTTGAAGCTGTGCGAGACGAAATGCTGGACCCCGCGATAGCTTGGGTAGTCGAGGTTGCGACAGGGAATGGAGGCGTCGGAGAGCGCGCAGCAAACAAGGTCGCATCAGCAGGTTCGATGCGATTGATGGTGTAAAAGGGCTGGAGGTGGCCGATGCTGACACTGGAGCTAGGTACGCTAGACTAGACCGGGCTGGGCAGGCTAGCTTTTTACTGAGCACTTGACCGGGCTGGCGCATGCGCAGAGGAGGTGCAGGTTGCAGGTGCGCATATCCCGGCGCAGCGCGACGCAGATGGGGATGGTGGGAGGGGGGAGGGGAAGAATGGGAAAGGAATGGATGAAAAAGATGGATGGGTGTGTGGATGGTTGGACTGGACCAGGACAGGGCCTCCTGTGCCAGGACTGGACTGGGACCGGGACTGGGAAAGTCTGGGACTGGTAAGAAGTGTGACTGTATGACGGCGACGAGGACAATGACCAGATGAATCCAAGGATCCCAGGAGACCCCAAAAGACGATGATGATGCTGCCGGCGGAGGGCAGATGTTCCTCGGGTGTGGCGGGCACACGCTGACTTTTTTCCCTTTTGAGTGACGGGGATGTGGTGTGCGGAATTCAGCAGAATACCGACAAGTGGCGGAAACGACAAGATTGGATTTGGGTCGATGAGGGAAAATTAGAGAAAGAGGGTTTTTTTCCCTCAAAAGGCCAGAGACAGATGTTAAAGGCTCTCTTCCCTCTTCCTAATCCTCATAGACAGACAGACAGAAGAAGATGGGGCTGGGGTCCCCTGTCACGCAATTACGAGTACTGAGCCCAGACTATCTCCGAACTACGAGACGCCGCTCAACTCCTCGTTCTCGTATTCTTTTTATTCTTTTCAATTTTATTCCGAAATCCGAATTCTTGATTAAATTGGCGTTCTTTTTGAAGGAAGGGGGGGGGAAAAAGGGAAAAAATTGAGTGACCAAATAGCCGTGTTCGTCGTTCGGCGATAAGTTAGCCTGCAATTGCAATGTCAGATACCAAGGTAGGCTCGGAACTGCCTGCTGGTAATCCGAATGCTAGCGAGGGGAGTTACTCGCAGGAGGCATCCATGATGGAACCCATGTTCCATACGGCGCGGCGTTCAATCAGCTACTTCTACTGTGTAGAAGCACGAAACATCACGTCGGCTGGATTCCAGACTCATAATTGCTGCAATATGCAGCTGGCGCAAGAAAATGGAAGTGAGGAGTCGAAATGTGGATCGTTCCTTCTCGGCTTGGGCACGGACGGCGGCGGGGGCAGGACCAGGACAGGCGACAGGGATAAACAAGTCTAAGGAAGATGCTACAGTAGGTAAGTGCAGGTGATGCAGGCGCAGCAGAGTCGAGCCCAGGAAGGAAGATGGAACAGACACATGGAATGCGGGTTGCAGATAGTATTCTGCAGACAGGAGACAGGAGACAGGAGACTGGAGACTGGAGACTGGAGACTGGAGGCAGGCTTTCCTACATTGCTATATTCCACCCCCGCTAGTTTGCCGGCAGAATTATTACCACCAGCCGCTAATACCTATCGGGCGCGGTCTGATGTTCAATCACTCTGGCCAGCACATCCTTCATCGCGATAGCTACTTCAGCAGAGTACACTTCAGTTGCTGGCCAGGTAGACCACAAGACCGACTGACAGGGGTGGCCTTTCCCGTTCCGATCGTAGTCGCGGTCGCAGTCGCACTCGCCGTTGAAGTCGCAGACCTTGAGTGTTGGAAGCCATCATCATCACCATCCTCATCATCAGCATCATCATCAATCAGTCAATGTCAATTGTTCAGCCCGGCATCGCCCGCCCTGTAAGCCCTGCAAGCCCTGTTCCCTCATGCCCTGCTCAGTGCGGGCAGCTGGGTTCATCATTGTCGGAGACGGGGGAACTGGCAGGCATCGCGCAGGCCGCAAAGCATGCCGTTGACAGACATCAACCACGATGGACATGGACCAAATGTCGCCATCCCGAACGGCGTAAACAAAGTCCACTTCCTCCTACTTGACGTCAGGTACTTTTTACCTACCCTAGGTAGGTACTTTAATCTACCTTAGGTATTCGTGGTCTTCGTCTTACTGTGCCGATGCTTAACGGCGATGAGACGCAAAAAAAAAAAAAAAGATATTTCCATTGCTTGGCATCTGCACTCCCTGACCGGGCAGGAGTGGAGGCGCGCCTGCCTGCCTTTCACTCTCCAGGCTTACACGCGCGGAGTGGAGACAGGCTGAGCAGCCAACTGCAGGCCGACGGGAGCTCGCTCAGCAACCGTGGCCGATGCAGAAGGGCAGAAAAGGAAAGGGTACGTGCTGCTCCGTTGACGCCTGCGGAAGGTGAGGTAGGTCGTAAAATCAGGCAGGCGCCTGACTGACATGCTTGCCTTACTAGTAGGTATGCAAAAGTCGTGAACATTGAGCGGCACTTATCAACACGAAATGTCAGCAATGTCAGCCTTCCTTCACCTCCAGGACATTGCGCTCCTCGAGAACACTGCTTTCTCGTTTGACGGGGTATTCAATCATTAGAAAAGTTGTTCTTCGTGTTCGACAAGGCTCCCATTGCAACTGCGCCGCCACACGGCACTCGTTCGCCCACAGACACCCGCGTTCGACAACGACGTCTCCCAATGAGGACTCCCATCCACGTCGCACCCGACACCACTCAGAAATCCGGACGCGGAAGGGCCTTGACAAATCGAGCTACGTGCCCGAAGCCCCGGGATCCAAAAGGCCTAGAATCTCAACATCGCAAACACCTCCTGCGTCTGCACCAGACACTCACTGGGACTAGCACCCGGCGTCAATCTTCGGTCTTGGCTCAACCGCGCGTCTTTACTGGATAATCTCCTCGGCTCGCCCGCAGCTGTCTATTCTCAGACACTCAACCCTAACTCTGCCAACATATTCTCATCAAACCCGTGCCAAATTATCTGGAAAGCGCATCGTCCGCGGGCGCCCTATGTACGGTCAAGGTGTCTTGCACGCCTCGTCAACTTCTCGACTGCCGGCGGATAATCGTCACGGAGATAGCAGCCTGCCCCCTCCGAGACTTCCATCGCGGCGATTCCGCTCGTTGCCTCCTGCCCATCTGCCTCCATAAAGCGGCCAAATACTACGCCAACTATCCCGGAGAGATAATCGCTGCAGCATAAGCCTAAAGTGGATTTCGCCCGGCGTCGACGAGTCTTTGATGACGCCAACCGAAGGCCGCTCAGGAAATCACACCTGGAAGCTCGACACTAATGTCGCGACTCAACCCTCCGGCGAGCATTCTCTGTTGCCCACGGCGGAAATCTTCTAGCCATAGCTCGCTCACCTTAAGAATGCCCACCTGCGGCCCGTCTGGAGGTTTACTTAACCTAATCGGTGCCCCGACAGGGGCCCCAGGGTGAACTGTCCCCTGTTCCAGACTCACGACAATGCATGAAAAAAAGGAAGCGGGCCACACTGCTGCGGCAGAGTAGCACCCCGGCTTGTGTAGATGAGGTGCGGGAACGATCAATTCATACTGAACCCCGGAGGCAACAGGTAGGCCGCAGCAGCAGCGGGCCAAACGTTCCCACCACTTCACCAACACGCCCACCACTGCCATCACCCGAACTTGACAACCATGATCCCAGTGGCACCCCGTGTTTAGCCCAAGCAAGGAGCATACTACTGCCAGTTTTTGAACCATTTCACACCATGTCGGCCAAGTGAACTTCGGCTATCTGGCACCGCACCTAGCAAAGAAGCCTTTAAATGCCATGGCGGACGAAATTCGGTGAAGTTCTCGACAAGCCAGAAATAAGATACCACCATCGCCAAAGCAGCTCCCACAAAATTGATCTGGTAAAGGCCAGAGAGGTATCCAAGGAAACTCGGTTGTTCCGGGTGGTCCGGAAGGCAACAGGCGGTCCAAAGCCTTACACTTTCTTCTCTCGCTGCTTTTGCGTTTGAGCGGAGGAGGTTTTTAGTTCAGACGAAAGCAAGCTGTAGATGGTTTGAAACGACGAGGCTTCATTTCTCTACAGACAGATGCAGCAAAGCACATCGACCGCCGTTACAGGCTCTAGCCACGTCAAGTTCGATTCCGCCGCGATTACATCTCGTTGATTTCGACCCAGCAGCGCCATTTTCGGCCTAGGAGTGGTTCTACTTCTAATCCATGGCAGTTAATGATTCATTTACTTCGCAACAGTTGATGGCCGTTATACAGGCCCGCTTTCTTACACGGCGGCAGGCAGGATAAGGGGTGCTCCATGCCCTCGACCGAAATGTCGACCCCATTCGGCCTTGTGCTACATTTAAACCGTCTCATGGATCCTTTGGATGAAGTAAGACCACATACTAGCGAAATCGCACGCTATACGGCAATTGCAGCTTGTCTGTTGAAGTTGTTCATACGCGGCCGGGCTTGAGAATCACTGCAGCTGGTGGAAACAGTGTAAAGATAATTGAAAACGGCGTGCTCTACCAGTCGGTGTTGGTTGGTTGTAACAGCTTCTGCAAGGCTGCGGTCGGAGAACACATGTCTATTGATGGATTCCTGACGTCGAAGATTTGTCCAGATGGATGATAAGTCTTGGCACAGCTTTTTGAACGGGTCCATACCCATTCAACAAGTCTGACGTGTCGGCTGATACGGGATCCACGATGAAATCCTGCATTGTGTCGGCTAGTAGCTTCTGGATGTGGATGCCTCCAGGCTCAGAGACTGCTCTACCAAACGAGTTTCGGGGACCATGTCATTCTCTGGGCATTGGAAACGACTCAGCAATTAGCAAGCCAAGTACTGTAAGTAAAACTCGAGGGCAGTGGAGGCGGAAAAATTCCCGACAGTCTCGGGCCTGACTCGTTCATTTTCGCTCTTTGACCTTTCTCGCACAGACACCGTTCTTGTTGTCAGGAATCTGATCAACCAATTGCGCTAGCCATACTGACACGGCGGATTGCCATCGGCTGGGGCCCTGGCAACGGCGCAAGCGCTATCGACGACGACCCCTGCTAACGATACAGTTGAACGCGGGCGAAACGGACGGGATCAAGGAAGGTCTACGCCAAGTAACCCGTAGCGAACATCCTGCTAGTCGCGGAGGGCCTGAATTCAGCAAGATAGCGACCTCGTCTGCTCACCTTCGAAAACTCTTACTACGTACGCGACGGTGAAATCGACACCTTCGACTTTCGCAATTTTTCACGATTGCTACCAAAAAGAAAGTCAGAATCCAAACACTTTCTGTGAATGTTTTCTGATCGTAATGGCCAGAACGAGAACCCGGCATTGGAATATAAAAACGAACGGGGCACACCAGGCGATGTGAGAAGTCCAATCACTTATTCGACAGGGCCGCTGTCGTACATGGCTCTGATACATATGAGGTCAGCCTGCAGCCCTTATGCCACGAGGATCCGCCGCTGCTGCCTTTCACTTGCCGCTAAGCACCATTCTGCTAGTATAAAAGAATGGACCAGTTTATCACATCACGCGCCATTTTGAGGACAGTCTAAGAACGCCTAGGGTGACTAGGTCAGAGACATTTCGTCATCTAGGCGTCGTCAAGAGGATTGGCCTATCGGAGGATACAATCGTTGCCCATCGTGGAACACGTTCTTCGCCAATGTTCAACCACGGAGAACGGTAGTCCGCTTCGCCCAAGTTATTCGCAAGGCTTTCAAGTCAGCTTCAAGCCAATGAAGCTTGACCCCATCACATAAATGATCACAACCTTCAAGAGGCCCTGCTCAGGGAGCAGAATGCCATTCATCACTGCTGGCGATAGGCTGATCGAAAAGCTAAGATATAACGAAGTCGACGCAGGACATTGCAGCCAAGCAAATGAACGCTGTCTCGCTGAGGAGCCGATTCTTCTCGCCTCTCCCTGAGCAACAGACTCTGCCTGTCGCCCTGTCCGGTTCAAAAAGCAGCCGGGAAAGTTTCAGCTCACGGACGAGAATGGACTTTTAACACAGCATGGTCAGCACCATCTCTTCCTGAATAATCGATGTATTGCAACGGATTAAGTGACCAAAGTCTCTTTGCCTGAGTCCAATTTCTGATGGTTCAGTCGTCTTGGTCAGTTTGTGGAGGATCTCTGACTAGCACGCATGCGACACTTGGGCAAGGAACATTCAACCAGCCGCGGTGCGTGAGAATCGTAGGCGAAGGTAGCGAAAGTGTCCACACCTGTTGTGGGATGGGCCTGCATTGGCCCTCTCGACACGCATCGTTTCTCATCAGGCGACAGCGGAGTACGCGTCTGGCAGGTCGAAAGCATACTAGTTGTTGCATGGGTCTCCATTGCTGGCTGGCCTCACAGACGTTTCTCAAGTCGACATCTACCGAAGCTCATTGGTTTACCCGCAAAGATCCTAGCCTGGGCCATATGAGAATGCGCCACAGCTGAAACAACTGGTAAGCCGTCATTATCGGCCGTCATCGATAATGACGGCGAGGGAGATGAACGATGAATTCACAGCACTCTGTGAACTAACAACAGCGTCAGCATCAAGATCACAAGACGGCACTTGCTTGAAGGCGGTGGCTCACTAGTTTCCTCTCGGCCTCTGCTCGACGACGGTGTGTTCGAAAAGCATAAGGCAAAAAAGGCTCCTATTAGTCGTGAAACTTCCTATTACTCATGTCTCTGCAGCATGCTGCTCTGGCGGGCAGAAGTTATCGATGGCCAAATATGCGTTTCAGCCGACTTGGCTTCAGACTAGGACGTGTATTGCTATGCATGGAGAACAAGAGGATTCATCAAGATAATTGAAGCCCTCAAAACGGGCGTGCCTCGGACTTCATCATGGCACAGAGCAATCGCGAAAGCACGAGGGTCTCCGCCTAGGGTCTCCCCACTGCCTCTTGTTTAGCCATGATGGCAATGGCCCTTCCACCTGCGTTTTCTCGCGCGTGTCCCAGTCGCGGCGCGATTCTCCGACATGCGCTTCCTCCAGCAGCATCTTCTGGCGCAATCTGATAATAACGACAGTGAGCGGAGGATGGCCCTGGCCTGGGCGTGAGAGCCATGTGACTAGGAAGGGAGTCTGCTGCGATACAGCATTCGGACCGCCTGTTCTACTCGATTGAGCCAGGGGGAGCCAGACCGCACAGAAGTCGAGAGATTTGGATAGGAGGTGTGGAGGATTAAGGCCACTTAGAGAAGAGGGTGTGCAACCTTGAGCTTAGCTTTCAGGGAGTCGGGAGGGAAGGTAGACTGCCTATTGAGATAGAATGGACCCCCCTTCGGGGGGTACGTGTTATTACAAGTATATATTTCGGAGAAACTTCGCGCTACTAACCTAGCTTCTTTTACACCCTATATACCTATACTTATCTACCCCCCTTTTTATCCCCTTACTAATAATTATCCTCTATATAAGAGTAATAATTACTATATTAACTTATATAAAGGCTTATTAATTAATAAACCCTAGGAATATTAAATTAGTAACTATTATAATTTTAAAATATTTAAGATATTTCTTAATAATAATACTAATTTTCTCTTAATTATTAATAGGTTTATTTTAAATACTTTATATATCTTCTTAAACTTACCCTTATAGATATCACGGCGCTGGGTTGGACCTACCTGAATTTGGGGTCACGTGACCGCTAAGTCACGTGATCTCTGGGTGAGCCTTTAGCTTTCTAGGGCTATACTAACCTATAGATAGACTTTTCCCTTCTTTAATATAGAATCTACTTAATATAATATAATTAAAGTATACTAACTTCTACTTATTTATTATTTATAATACTATTTTATATTTATTTTTTAATTCTCTAGAGATAAAAGTATAATATCTTAATTAATTATTATAAGGGACTGGATACCTAGACCGGAGAAGCCGGAGACGCCTCAGCTAGTATAGGCTAAAGGGATAGAGAGGCCTATAGGTCTAGGGCATAGAACCCTTATAGCAAAGACCTAGCGAATACTTACTAAAAGCTAGAAATAAAGGATCTTAGAAGAAGTAAGTAAAAGTAGTATAATAATACTAATCCTACCTTTTAGGTGCTTCTGCTATTAGTTTAACCTAACTATAGCTCTTAGCCCCTCGATACCTTTATAATTCTTTTGCTTCTACCCTGCTTTAAGAAGGTTAGTAATAATAATAATACTATATACCTAAGTAATACTTACTAATTAGGCTAAAGAACCTACGCCTAATATTTACTAAGAGCAGAGTAAAATAGCCTATATAAACCTATATAAAGAAGCTAACCCTAGCGAGCGATTAGAGGATAATATAAGCTAATAAAGGGAAGTAAGAAGCTTGCTTTAAGCAAGGCTAGGGACCCTGAAGAGAATAGGCTACCTATGCTAAACGCTCGCTATATAGATAACGAGTATATATAGGAAAATAGGGAATATAAGACCCCTTCTTATAGACTAGATAGGCTAATAAGCTAGATATCTATAGCTATAGCTAATAAGCTAGCCTAAACTAGACGGCTAGATAAAGCAACTAGCTAAGTACTAATATAATAGATTATAACTATAATAGCTAACTAATAGGAGATAATTACTACTATATTAAGCAACTAAGCTCCTACTAAGCAATCGCCTAAGGTTTATAAAAAAACCCTAAACTATAATATAATATACCTTACTAGTAAATCTACTAGTATAATAAGAGAAGATTAGCCTATTATAGTTAAAGAGGCTTATAAGCACCGCCCTAGCTACTCTAATAGCTAGTATATGTAATAAGCTTTGAATATAATAGAGCATACCTTATAAATAGAATAGCAGAATTATTAGCAAATACTTATAGATAAGTCGGGGAACTAGATAGACCTTAAATAGGAAGACTTTAGAATTTTTATAAGAGGGTAGTATATTATACCTAAGCTCTAAGAGTAGAATTGTTATAATACTTTAAGATAATACTATTAGAAGGATAATAAGAAACTAATTATATATTAAGCTTAATAGGAGTCTATTAACTAAGTACTTAGCAAGCTAAGCCTAGGTAATATAAAGGCATATACCTTCTTTTAGGGCCTTATTAGGACCCTAAAGGATAAACTCTTTAAGCAGGATATTAACTATACTAATATATATACTATTACCCTATATATATAGAGATTATAGGAGATTATAGAAGGGAGATATAGGGGAATATCCGCTAGCTATTCTAAGTTATATAAGTAACTATACTCGGGCTCTCTAGACCGCCCTCATAAGAGCAGCTCGTAACCCCCTAGGTCGATAGACTTAAGGGATCGCTACCTAGAGACCCTATCCCGGAACGACTACTTAGCAGATACTTATATAACGCCTAGTGCTAGTAGTATATCTACCGACTCCCGGGGACCCTAATATTATAACTATAAGAAGTATAGCTATATCTCCCCTAACTATACCAAACCCCGTGCATAGCTAACGGGTAGCAATTAGAACCTAAACCTAAGGCAGGGCGGGATAAGTATAATTATAATACCTAGTATAACTAATGCTAAAGACTTAGGAAACGAGTAGGCATAGATATAACCCTAAGGGGTATTACGCTAGAAATTACCTCGGTTCTAGTAGGATAGACTATTAAGAGATAGGTATTAACGCTCCGAGCGTCTAGCAAAGTCGAACTAGAGGTTAATATAGATACTTATATAATAATAGATATTATATAAGAAGACCTTATCGAGAGGCTCTAACTAAAGGAGGCTACTAGTATTATAACCCCTGAATTAGTAGATTTCTAGGGAAGGCCTATGCCTATAGGCAAGGTCTACTAGCTTATATTCTTCCTTATAGATAGTTAGGGTTACCTATAGAAGATTTGCTAGGCTTTTATTATAAGCCCTCGCCCTAAAGGAGCAGGAGATATCCTTCTATTTAATAACTTAATAGGATAGGAAGGCATCTATATAAATACCTGCATATATACCTAGTTATATAAACCCCTCTCGCTCGCTAAGCTAGAGGCGATTATCTAAGAGATTATAGAGAATAGCTAATAAGCTTATATTATATACCTAATAAGCGCTATAAGCCCTAATA
>JAOQIF010000314.1:0-84936 GCA_026260285.1 Colletotrichum sansevieriae
TAGTAGTTAGTTTATCTAGGAATTGCTAAAGCTCTAGGTTAATTATATTATAGAAGATTATTAATAGCTAGCTAACTATAGATATTAGTCCTATCTATGCTCTATTATATTTAAAATAGTTCTAAGTAAAGTTATAAATATCTTTATCTCCCTTAAGGTTTTTTATAATAAACCTATATATAGCGATCTATTAGATAGACTCCTATTAGGTTAGTATAAAATGTCTCCTAATAGCGTTATATAGGGCGTGATATCCTATGTAGAGGTAGTTCTATTATTTAATTAGCCTAAGTTAGTATTCCTACTAGCTAAGTGCTTTTCCTTATAGCAGAGAGCTCTAATTCTATATAATCTCTAATACTATAGCTAGGCTAGTAGTTTTAGTATCTAGGCTAGAGATCTATAGATCTATCTCCTTATAGTATAGAATATCCTAGTTATAAAATACGGGCTCTATATTATACTTCTTATTAGTATCTAGCTAAAAAATACTATATTATTAGGTAAATCTACCTTCCTATCGGGTTCCTACGGGCTATAGTATCCTAGTATTAGCCTCGAGCTAGCTAAATACTTAAAGGAGTAAAGCTTCGAGACCCTAGGCTAGTAGCTCTAGGGGGGGCCTATAGGATAATAGTAAAAATATTAGTAGTAGCGCTAAAGTCTATTATAGCAGCTAGGTCCTCCCTGCTAATAGGTCCTACTTCAGTAGACTTATAGTAGTATTATAAAGAATTTATAATATTCTATAAATTTTTCGCTCTAATAGTCCTATAATAATATCTTCTAGCGCTATAACTTATAGTTCTGGGTTTTTACTACTCCTATTATAAATATTATCTACTATAGCTCTTACTTTAATAGGAGGTCCTAGGGGTTTAATATCTAACTAGCTAGACTAGATAGGAGTTGCAACTCTTTCGTCTCTTAGGAGCAGAAGGGTGATTCTCTCGCTAGCTTTATAAAGGCTTTCTTCTCTAGATAGGAGTATAAAAAGTACTACTATTACTAGAGTATCCCTTATAGCTATAATTATATTAATAATACTAATTAATATAGCTATATAGTTATTAGGCTCGAGTATCTAGTAATAGTATAGGTTAGCTTTTACCTTCTAGCTTATATTAATAATATCTATATAGGGTATATAGTTATTATCCTATTTAAGAGAGGCGAGGTTTGCTATCTAGTTATAAAATCGTTTGCTAAGGCTAAGGGTAAAGTTATAGTCCTTATAAGCCTGCTAGAAACTATAGAGCCTATAAGCCTTATTATAATATCTAATTCTAGCTATATCTCCTATATTATAATATTCCTCTATAAGAGAGGGATTACTATGCGGATTTAATATTAAACTCGAATAATTAGCTATATAAGTTAATAATTAAGACCTCTATCTCTTTAACTTCTTTGCTTTCCTTCCTTTTAATATATAAATACTTTTAGGAAGAGGTTTCGAGGTCGAGTCCGAGTCCTCTATCTTATTATAAGTCTTTATAATATAAAGGAGGTCTTAGATAAGGAAAAAAAAGAGATAGGTCGTGCTACTAGTTATTATAGTCTTCTTATTAGCCTAGGGCTATAATAGGGGTTACTAAGACTATAAGTAAAACGAGGAAAAGAGTAATATAAGTATAAATAATAATAAATAGTGTAATAAGTAATTATAGATATATAGTAATATCTTCTATAATAACTGAGCTTTCTAAGCTATCTGCTAGAAGTCTCCTACTTAAAGGATGGGCGTTAAGCCCAACTGTGGTCACGTGGAATACCACGCGGTGGCCGACTATATCACCAAAAGGCGTGTGATACTAACTACTAGCTAACTTATTACTAGAGTCACTACCTAACTCGCTACCTAACTTACTACTAGAGTTACTATCTAACTTATTACTAGAGCTACTACCTAACTTATTACTAGAGCTACTATTAGAGATAGTAATAATAACCTTAGTCTTCTTAGCCTTCTTAGCCTTCTTTGCTAACTTATTGCTATCCTCTTAGCTATATTTAATAGGAGTATAAAGATAGGAGGCGTAGGAGATAGGGTGAGTACTAGTAATAGTAATAAAATAAGAGGGAATATTATTAGTAGTATACTTAAGGAAATTATCTTAAAGCGCCTTGCTAAACTTAGGAAAGGAGTTAATATTATGCTTATAAAGGCGCTTAGGGACTAGTATTATTAAAGGGTTATTAACTAGATAATCGATCTTATTATAAAGTTAGATAGCAGGACTATTATTATAAATATATAATACCTAGATAGTATTTAAGCGCTAAAGCATATTAAGACTATTATAAAGGGTACTAACTTAGGACTAATTATTAGTAGGATATAATTAGTAAGGGAGTAGTAAATAATAGCCTATATAAACTAAGATATTAAGAGCTAGGTGCTTATAGATTAAGGCGAGCTCTTAGAGCTAGAGCTACTCTATATTATAGCTCCTACTACTAACAGTAGGATTATAGATAAGCTTAGTAATATACTTCTATACTATTAAATAGTTACTAAGTAAAGAGAGAATATAATAATAAAGAAGAGGGGTTAGAACGCCTTCGCGCTCCTAAGTCTAGATATAATAGAATATATTCCAGGTTATTTAGGTAGCACCCTAAAGTTCCTAGGGAACCTACTAGGTGTTAGTATATAGTAACTAGGTAGTAAATTAGTAGAGACTTATAGTAGTATATTTCTTCTTATTAAAGTTATAGTAGATATACTTCTATATATAGTTACTATATATATAGTGAAGGTTAATAATATCCTAATATATTTTATAAAGATAGCTAAGGTAAGGATAGCTACTATTAATATTACTAGTAAGGTCGCTAGAGAGGATCTTAGGATTATAGAGATACTTTGCAAGTACTACGCCTATATATATAATATAGGATATTATAGAGAGCTATTAGCAAAAGGCTAGAGAAGCAGGTAAGTAAGATAAGGAGAGAGAATAGGAAAGGGGAGAAGTTAGATAATTATAGCAAAAGTTTATAAAATAGGCGTTAAAAAGATAGAAGCTATTAGGTTAAAAAAAGGATTATAAAGAGGAGAAGTTTTAACTAGGTTAGAGACCTCAAAAAGAAGATACCTTTTTATACTTAATATTGCTAGGTAATAAGGCTAAATAATTACTAGCTATATGTTATTAAATAGTTATATAATTATTAGCAACTAATTAAAAAATAATAGTAATACTTAAAATTAAACAATATATAATATATTAGAAAATAAAATACGTTATTTGCTATAGTAGCCTAAATCAAGCGTGGGAAAGAGTAATAGCAAATAACATAATAAAGGTGCTAAACTACCGCCCTATAGTTAGCAATATAGAGCTATATTACCCTATTAGTACGCCTTAGGGACTAAGGCTTTAGAAGGGGGGGTAACTATAAGGAATAAAAGTAGGTATAGGATATAAAGCTACGCTATTAGCAACACGTTAGCAAATTAGGGGTGGATAAATATACCTTAGAGAAAACTCTATAAGCTATAGACTTAGAAGTTTAAGCAATAGTTTAATATCATAATAGATACCAACGTTTCAGCATTCTAGCCTTTCCTGGTTTAGGCCTATAGCTATACTCCTATAGAGTAGTACTTATATTATATTTAAAATACTAGAGTAAGGCTTTATTAGTATCTCTAGCCTTATCTCGCTATTTAGGTAATACTAATAATATTATATTAAACTTAATTATACTCCTCTTAGTAGTACTTAAGTATAATGAACTATTTAATATCCTTATTAATAATATAAGTATTATTTAAACGCTCCTAGAGCTCTTAATTCTTATATTCTAAGTAAAGGGTAGTATTATAAAGTATATAAATGTTATTTCTTATAGTAATATATCTAATATATAAGGCTTAAGACTTAATACCTTAAATGGCTCTCTTTTACAAGCTAGTTTTAAATCTAGATAAGAGTTAAGTTAAAGTTATTTTAAAATAATTATATTATATTATTAAGAGTAAGAGTAACTTTTTAACTCTCGCCTAAGTAATTATAATTAATAAGGAGGAGGTTAGGGAACTTTTATTATTTAATAATAGCGCTGTAAGCTAAGCTCTTATATCCCTCTATATTAAGGTTTATAAATGAACCTTTAATAAGCTACTCTTATATAGGCTTATTTAAGTTAAAAACCTTTAAGTCCTCTTATAGCAGGGTATTATAATTAGGTAGCGTAGTATATTAGTGTTAAAGGGCTTTAATATAAGGCTCTAGTAGCTTTCTAGTACTAAGTATAAGCATAGTTATAGCTTTATAACTATAGCTAGCTAGTTATAACTTATTTAATATATTAGTAATAAGGTAGAGGGGGTATATTAATTAATTTCAGGTTAGTTAGGGTATAGATTAGTTATCTTAGTACTTAGTTAGGCACTATACTTATATTAAATAATTAATAGAGTAGGGGTAATAATAGTCAATTAAGATATTATACTTCTATCTCTGGAGAATTAATAGATAAATATAGAAGAATATTATAAATAGCAAATAGGTAAAGGTTAATATGCTTTAATTATACTATATTAAGTAGATTCTATATTAAAAAAGGGAAAAGTCTATCTATAGGCTAGCATAGCCCTAGAAGGCTAAAGGCTCGCCTAGAGACTATATAACTTAGCGGTTATATAACTTAAAATTCAGGTAGGTCTAACCTAGCGCCGTGATAATTAAAGGGGTTTTTAAGATAGCTTTAAGGTTCTCTTTTTTAATATTATCCAAATTAATATACTCTTATAGTTCTATTAACTTAAGCTTATATTAAGTTTAATCCTACTAGAGAGGCTAATTATTTAAATTATATAATTCTAATAAGAAGCTAGAAGCTCTAGAGGGTCTAGAGGTATTAGTAAGTATAAGCTTATTATAAGTTTATATATTAATAATATATAAGTAAATCTAATATTATAGATTTATTTAAATAGCTTTAATTAATATTATATATAAAAGTTAAACTATTAATTATTAAAGTATATAGTATAGGGTGTAAAAATAACTAAAAGTTAATATATAATTATTATAAAAACTCTATATATAGATCTAGGCGGAATTTAGGCTTAAAACTAGCTAATATAGATATCGCCCGATTTGGCTAGATTTCGCGCTGCTTTTGCGCGTATATTGCGCCCCTACTGCGCGCGCCTAGGGGGTCGATTTGATAGGTATACCTGTCAAATTGGTACTTAAGCTGCGCGCAATAGCAAATCGGTAACATGTCTCGTGGGACCCATGTCTTTCGCCGATTTAATAATACCTCCACTTTCCCACTGGAAAGCAAACAGAGGCCTACGCGCTGGGTGATTGGTAAGGTCAGGTCAGGTATCTTTAGTGTTTCTCTCGCACGTCAGCACCCCCGCCAAACAATTGCTTCAATCGGCGGCGCCTTGGGGTACGGATGTCGGATACGGACAAATCCACCTCAACGCAAGGTACCTAATCTTACCAGGTAGCTACCTACCTGAACGACCTACCTTACCCTCAGGTAGCTCTTAACCACTCCAACACAGACAAACCCGACCTCCTCTGTGCCGTGCCACTGCTCACCTCACCTCTTCCTTCTTCATCACCCAACCTAAGGTAGGTAGGTAGCAAAACATTCCGTGCAAGCCTAAGTCTCTGCCCACTCTTGTCGCCCTCTTCATCGACCCTGCGCAGCGTAACTCTTCACCATTCCTTTCTAGGTACTTCCACGCCAACTCATACCTTTCTTCACGCGTGCCGACATTTTGACTGTCCAAGGACGGTATCCTACCATTGCGCAACTGAATTGTCCGCACACGACACGAACTCCATCCCGATCCGTCTTCCACGTCGACTCCCTCAACCACCGCCAATTGCAGCTAGGAAGACCCCCCAACTACTCATGCTGCATGATCCGTCTCCCGCTTTGAGGTAGTCTTTTTCAGCTATTTCCTCGGGCTGGCGGCGCCAAAAATCAATACCGTCGTTGCTGCTTGACCCGTTTTCGTACTCACGAGCCGCTGACATATATGTTACTCGACCAGTCCCGAAACCCAAGCACGCGCATCTACCTTTCCGCACGACGTCCGACGTGCTTCGTACTCGAACCCCCCGCCCCGTTTACCCTCACCGTCTCCAAACCTCACGACGATATCAAGACAACCTCGTGTACTACAAGATATCTCAGTTCCCCGTACTGCCTTGTCGAGCGCATACATTGGTCCAGATCATCCAGACCCCTTTTCCAACTTCGAGTCCCTACAACCCGCCTTGCAAGCGATAGCTGTTACCCAACACCTGTTGAGTCGACGACGTTGCCACAGAAATGTCAGGATACCCGGGCCATTACGGAGGATATCAAGGTGGTCCACCACCGCAGCAGCAATATGCTCACCCGGGTGGCTACTATCCGTATGACTGAATATCCTCCTCAAGCATAAGACCACCAGTGTACTGACACTTTCGCAAAGGCCACCGCAGCAGGGCTATAACGGATATCCTCCCCAGCAAGGATACGGCTACCAGCAACCCTCTCCTCAACCCTATGGATATAATCAGGTAGAGTCTTACACGCACGTCGCCACAGTCATGAGCCTCAATGACTGATTTTTCTGTCAGGCCCCGCCTCCGCAACACTATGGCGGATATCCACCCCAGCCAAACTACAATGACCGCCCTGGTACGTCGCCAAAGCTCTAGTAGAGCTCTTCGAGTTGCGCATAGTGATTCTAAATTTTCGCAGGAATCCCGACAGCCAGCTCGAATTCGTACATGCACGGAACCCATAACGCTCCTCCCCCGCCCCCGACCCATCCGCAAGGATTCGGCCACGGCGCGCCTAATGGCTACAACTTTCAATACTCCAACTGCACTGGCCGGAGAAAAGCTCTTCTCATCGGTATCAACTACTTTGGCCAGCGAGGCCAATTGCGCGGATGCATCAACGATGTCAAGAATATGTCAGCTTACCTAGTAGAGCGTTTTGGATACAAGCGTGAAGACATGGTCCTTTTGACCGATGACCAGCAGAATCCTATGAGCCAGCCTACGAAACAGAACCTTCTCAGAGCCATGCATTGGCTTGTCAAAGACGCAAGACCGAATGATTCTCTCTTCTTCCATTACTCGGGTATGCCGGAACTTGTCAATCCTGAGATCGGGCACTGACATTCGCAGGACACGGCGGGCAAACGAAGGATCTTGACGGCGACGAGGACGACGGATACGATGAGGTCATCTATCCCGTCGACTTCCGTCAGACTGGCCACATCACAGACGATGAGATGCACAGAATCAT
This sequence comes from Colletotrichum sansevieriae, assembly GCA_026260285.1. Lineage (NCBI taxonomy): Eukaryota > Fungi > Ascomycota > Sordariomycetes > Glomerellales > Glomerellaceae > Colletotrichum > Colletotrichum sansevieriae. The sequence continues at coordinate 7,285 of JAOQIF010000314.1, forward strand.
GGTGCAGCCCCTGCAAGCTGGCGTGAGACTCACAGCCATTTTCGACTCATGCCACTCGGGAACCGCTCTCGATCTGCCTTACATCTACTCGACCCAGGGCATTCTCAAGGAACCCAACCTTGCCAAGGAAGCCGGCCAAGGCCTTCTGGGCGTTATTTCGTCCTACAGTCAAGGCGATCTTGGCGGCGTCGCAAGCAACATCATGGGTTTTATCAAAAAGGCCACGACTGGCGAGGATGCCCAACGCCGCGCTATGCAAACCAAGACCTCCCCAGCCGACGTGGTGATGTTTTCCGGAAGCAAAGACGACCAGACATCGTATGGACGCCCTTTCTTCATTCTCCTATGATACCCATACTCTTTCTCGTCTAGTACAATTTGTAAACATTGCGCAAGAGAGACTGCATTTGTTTGAGCTTGTCTCCTTTTTAGGGGACAGTGAGAGCGTGTGAAGCGCGCATACGGAGCTCAACGCTTAGAGGTTGATGTTCGGGTGGCTACGTTCTGTTCATATTGATGGGCCATGTAACAAGCCAGTGATCCTTATCATCCATCCTAGAGCAATGCACAGCCCTGTACGGTTGATGCTTTGCCCTAGGGCAATGAGCTACGTTAAATCGCCTGTGACCCACAAGTGTGGCCTCGTACCTAGGCGAAGACGTTTTGGCGTTACTGTTTACCGTCATGAATAGAACATCAGCCAGAAACATGAAGCTGACTCGAACTGTAGGGCCGACGCTACGATTGCCGCTCAAGCAACTGGCGCCATGTCTTGGGCGTTCATTACGGCCTTGAAAAAGAATCCCCAGCAGAGCTACGTGCAACTGCTCAACAGTATCCGCGATGAACTGGCGACCCGCTACACACAGAAGCCACAACTGTCATGCAGCCACCCTTTGAGTACGTACAGCTGGGGCTGGTCACCTAATTCGACAGCATGACTAACTTCTCACCACGCAGACACGAACATCCTGTTCGTCATGTAATATACCCCACGTAACGGCCGGTCCGCCATGTACATGCTATTGTCTCCTAGCTGGACCTCGAGAGGTTACGATCGGGTTTGATAGACGCAAGGTAGGTCCGGAGATCAATATGGAAAGGGAAAGGTTGGGATGGCCAAAAAAAATGACATTTTGGGAAAGGTGGCCTTACTCGCTATGGGCTTCATTGGGTTTGTTGATGTGGAATGTTTCAGACTCGGACGCTCACTCAGGCGGATTAACAAAATGGATCCAATAAAAGCTGTGTCTCTGTCTAAATCAGGGATCCAGTGCGTCGTGATATCTGTTCCTGGGGCCCGTCACTTCGGCCGACGCATTGGCGTGCCATGTATTCCACGTGGCCCCGCCCCCCACCCCCCGTTCTCACCAGCTGAAATTCCAGACCTGTCCATGCCGGACGAAGCACAATACCCGTTCGGCCTCGTTCACATCCGCAAGAGACGATTTTAGGAGTGCAGTAACAAATATCTGGTATTTCATGTCCTGGACAAGTTGTTGTGCATCATTCGGTCTTCAGAATTAACTCCAAGAGAAACAGATGACGAAAGGAAACACCAGGTTCCAGACGCCTGATTCTCATACCGTGCCGCGCCATCCAACCAAAAGGAGAACCGTTTCCTGATGCCAACATGAGAGTGATAACGAAGCAGACCAATAGTCGTCCAGAGAAAATGTGTGTGACCACCCATCATTGCCCCCTTTTCTTCCCCTCAATTCCCCTTTCAGCTGGCCATGCCTTCTCCCAACGGGACAGTCACGATCAATCAGAGAAATGGGGCAGTTGCAGACGACCTTTTCGTTCCGTTCGCATGCTCCCGCTGCAATGTCAAGGGTATGCAGGTAGACCACCGCGATGCAATACCACAAAAGAAAACAAAAAACCATGAGACCTTTCCCCAACTAAGGACCAACAACACCATGCTAAATGCGAGGGATGTCCCCGATCACGCCGCAGCATCTTCAGCTCGGTTACGGCATGGGCCAATAGCAGTGCCGCACTTTGTCACACCAAGTTGACAGAGAACAACCATTACGCATGATTATTGGCATTAGGCTTCAACATGGCCGGCCGAGACCACCTTGAGCTGCTTCCTACGCTTGGTTTTGCGCATCTCGTCAACGCAGTCCGCCAGCCTCTGGCGCGTCGCCTCGTGTTTAGCCCATTCACGTGCAGAGATGCGCATCCTGGTGATAAAGCGCGCCATTGTCGCCACCGTCTTGAGCGTGGGACGGCTGGACTCAGCGGCGCCGCCGCTGTTAGTGGCCCTCCTCGCCAACGCCGACGACGTTGGCGGCAGGGGTCGACGACTGCCAAGCAGCTCCGTACGGATGTGCTCCAGTTCGCGCAGCTGAGCCTTGTTACTGTGGTGCAGCAGTTAGCACGAACTAGAGATGAGGTGACAGTGATAAGCTGAAGGGGAAACACGTACCATGCATTGGCAACATCGAGCTCCAGCTGCAAAAACTTCTTCGCGTACGCCGCGTCCGCGCGCATGCTGACCTCACGCTTCCACCGCGCTTGCATCCACTCCATCTGCAACGTCATGCCACGAAGTTCCTTGGTGTGCTTCGCCTCTGCGCTTTCGGCGGCCCGGATGACAGTCTCAAGAGCCTGGTCTGTCTCTCTCATCCTCTCGTCGAGGAAGTGTACGTTGCGCTGATCCTTGGCCTCCGCAGCCTGTGATTTGAGATCACGGATATCCCTTTGCAGCTTCTCTGCGGTCACACGATAGGCGGCACGCTCGCTGCGTGCCCGCTCCAGTTTGCGTCGGAGGGAGCCTTCAGCAGCCACGAGGGCGTCGATGGTTTCCTGTTGCTGCATTACATCGTGCTCCAGTGCATCCGCTTCTGACTGTGTGTTTCGCAGCATGTTCTGAAGGTCTTTGCGCTCGGAAGAAGACATGCTACCGACATCACAACGGCTGGAGCCCACAGCGAAACGATCTTGCTCAACTTTCTCAAGCTTCTGTTTCATCCGGCGAAGAGCTTTCTCGTGGAGAGCCGCCGCTTCTTCGGAATCTCGCTCGGCGTCCTCCAGGGCTTGTTCCAGAGAGAGCTTCTGGTCCTCAACCTCTTTTAGACGAGACTGGAAATCTCGCTCAAGTTGTGTTGCTTTGCGCTCGGCGTCGCGTGACTTGGCTTTCAGGTCGTGAATGGACTGCTGAGCTGAAGAAAGTTGATGGCGAAGTTCAGCAACCTCGGATTTCTTAGCTGAGGGGCTGGATGATGCTGGAGAAGTTATTAACCGAGACATTTCAGCATCGTGAGCTTTCCTTTCGAGCTCGGCGATTTGCTTCTTGAGACCCTTGACGGCGTCCTTGTGGGATGCCTCCCTTTCAAGATACTCACGCTCCTTCTGTCGCGCTGTCGAAAGGTCGCGGCGGATGAGGGATAGCTCACTATTCCCTTCGCCTGAGGTGTTAGCGGGAAGTTGTTGTGTTATCGCCAGCTGATCCTCATAGTCCCTGATTCGCCGCTCGAGCTCGCGAATTTTGCGTCGAGTAGCAGAAGATTCCTGACCTTCCGACGAAGAAGTTTCTCGGAGCTTGGCCTGAAGTTGCCGAATCTTCTGGTTGAGTCGATCCTCCTCCTCAGCAGCCTTCTCGATTTCTTCCTCCAGAGACTTCTCAGCCAGCTCCATTTGCTCAATCAACGCCCGATTTTCCTCCTTTAATCTTCGAACCTCGTTGTTAAGCTTCATCTTTGAGGTTCTCAGATCGAGTTGCTCTCGGTCAATGCGCAGAGTCTCCTCACCATTGTGATGTAGGCGCTTCATCTCACTCTCGACCTCGTCGCGCTCTGCCTTTGCTTCAGCCAACGAGCTTCGCAAGGTGTGCATCTCGAGATTCAGATTCGCAAGCTGATCTTGAAGAGCTTGCTTCTCCCTTGAAACCTTGGTCGCCTGAGCCGTCGATTCGGCAAGTTGCTTCTGAAATTGGCTATGAAGGGAATCCTTTTCGCTATTCAGGTTGGACACTAGAGATGTTGCCTCGTCAAGCTGTGCTCGAAGTCGGATGATCGTCTGGTTCAACTGGGTGGCGCTTTCATGAGAAGCCGAAGCCGTGCCGCGAGCCACGTCGGCCGAGCGACGAAGCTCATCCAGTTGTCGTTGTAGGTCATCGCATTCTTTCCTGGCGGCCTCCAACTCCTCCCTAGAGTGTTCGGACTCTTCGTCTAGAGTTGTTTGTAAGACCTCTACCTCGTCCTCGAGTGCTTCCACCTTCTCGGTTTGCGCTTGGTAGTCGAGTTGAGTCTGACGAAGTTCGTCCTGAACCTGCGAAAGCTCATTGCGAAGATCGTTGAGCAAGGCTTGTCGGGATTCGAGATTTTGCTGGAGGCCCTCAACCTGCCGACTTAGTGATGCTTGCTCGTCCCTGTGGCGCTGGGCTTCACTTTCCAGCGCTTCTTGCAACCTTGACTCTTTCGAGGAAAGATTGCCCTCTGCTTCACGCAGCTTCTCAACTGTGCGCTCCAATCCGGCCGCCTTTTCCTCCGCCCGCCTCCGTTCTGTCTCCAACGTGTGGCGGTCCGTTTCCCACTTTTCGCTGTCATTGTCGTAAAGATTATCTTTCTCGCGGATCTCGGCCTGAAGGTCCGAGATTTCGTCGTTAAGCCTGTCAATTTCACCCCTGTACTGACCCCGAATGTTACGCTCAATCTCAAGGGCGTGATCCCTCTCCTGGGCAAGACTCTCTTCTAATTCTTCGACAGACCTTTGCAGGCGATTCACGTCGCGTTGAAGAGAAGCAGACTCGCTCGTCAAGGCGTCTTGCCGATCTTGTAGTAGGTTCTTCTCGTCAAGTCTTGACTTTAACTGGCTTCGAAGATCTTCCATTTGAGAAAGCAGGGATTGATGCTCTCGGTCAGAAAGGGCTCTCTCCTGACGACCCTCCTGCGCGACGGCCTTCAATTCCTCCTTTTCCTTGATGGCATCGGAAAGTTGTTTCTCGATCCTCTCAAGCTGCACTTGATGGTTCCGGTCAGCAGTTTCGCGGTTACGCTGGTTTTCTCTGGCGGTGACTTTGAGGTCGTCGTTCTCGTTGACCATGTCGGAAAGCTGCTTCTCGAGGTCGGCAAATTTCGCATCTGCCTCTTTTAGTTCCGCTTGCAAGTGCTGGAGTTTCTCTTCCTTCTGGCGTGACAGGCCCTTGGTTATAACAGATTTGTTTGCCAATTCCTCTTGTAGCTCCTCAAGATCTCCCCTGGCCTGTTCCTTCTCCGCAACGGCTTGGGTGAGCTTGTCTTTCATGTCGTCGACTTGCTCTTCCAAGCGACGTACGTTCGTTTCCAAGTCTTCGATGGTGTCCCTTGCTTCGTCCAGGTCATTGCTTGACTGCGCTTTTTGCTCAAGCTCAATCATCCGTCGTTGTGTGTCCTTCATCTTGTACTCCATCTCTTCAAGCTTAGATTTCAGGTCGTCGATCTCATCTTCGTGTTCGCCAATGGTCCGGTCTTTCTCGCGGATTTCGGCCTCCAGGTCGCCCACTTCGTCCTGCAGCCTGTCTAACTCGCCCTGATCCTGTTGACCTTGACGAAGCTGGCTCTGCGCGTGCTCTAGGTCAGCCTCTCTATCCTCCAAAGCTTGCTGCAGGCGTTCTATTTCGGCGAGCTGCTTTTGGTCCGCGTATTTCTTCTTGGCTCTTTCCTGTAGCTCCATCATCTGTTGACGGTAGCTCTCGAGGTCCTTCTCCGCAGATGTGAGATGCTTTTTGTACTTGTGGAGCTCCCTTTGCATCGTCACCTTATCGACCTTGAGCTCGGTATTTTCCTTCAAAGCCGCCTCGCTGAACCCAGGGCCGGCTTTCCGCAGGGCTTCTTCGAGGAAGTGAATCTTTAACTTGAGGCCGAAATTTTCCTTCTCGATCTTATCGATTACGTTCTCCTGCTCTCGCAGCGACAATTGATTGCCATCTTGCAAGGGGCCTTTGGTGTCTCTTCGCGGTAGTACGACAAGCGGTGTGGAAGCAGTGCTCGTACTGTCGACCTCGGGGAGGGGGGTGCGGTCCGCAAAGGACCGCGAGTGGTACATAGAAGTATCGATGTTTGGAATGGGCGTCATATCCTCGTCAATTTTATTGAGCGCAGGAGTGTTGGGCACCGCGCCATTCTCTTTGCCGAACCCACGGCGAGCGCTGTTTCGTGTTGCGGACTTGAGCATTGGGGTAAATTCGGCTCCCCCGAGGCCCGCAGGCAGATTCTTCCGGTCCATGAAGGGAGCGCGACCGCGCGGGGTGCGAAGGTTGATTCCATTTGAACGGCCATTGCGTAATTGTTGTAGCAAATTGTTATGTTTCGCAGGTGACTGGAATGACACTTCCTGTGAAATATCGAAGTCGGGCTGCCGGCTGAGGTATGTCGCATCGCCAATGTTTGTTCGCGGCGTGTCGAGGCCGTCGATACCAGGGTGAACCATCTCTGCCGTGTTCGACTAATAGAGGGGGAAAGGGAAATCGATGCGCAGTTTAGAAATGCGGGATCGTGGTCATGGTCATGACAGTGATCTGCGAGCTGTGTGTCTGCGCAGTACGTGCTGGTGCGAAGCAAGAGAGTGACTACGAGTATATGAGCAAAGCTTCGGTTGTGATAATTCACAGCCCGGTCTGTCGCGGTGGTGAAAGTGGGATTCGTGATGCAACCGAGGGACTAAAGGGTGCGCGACCATCCCAGACCGCGTCTTGCTTGGGTCTGTTTATTCAAGTCCTATTTCGGATTAGCGTTGTTAGTGGGTTAAGCGGCAGTTTCCTTCCAATCAGACTCGTTTTTTTCCAATGCCCAACCGTGAGGGTTCACCATCCGTCCCAATCAGTTGCCCCACTTCTGCGGGACGAGGACAAACATCTGTTGTCCCCGTAAACACCTGGCGGGCACCTTATGCCGGCCGCCAAAGCTTGAGACACTTGAGGTGGGAAAGAGACTTCGATTTGTGATGCAACTACGTACTTGTCCTAGAACGGCGCTCACCTTTATTATTATCATTTCCTTGGTCCCCAATCCGAGTCACTTTTACGCTCGACCACGTTTCTCCCCCTTACACAAGAAACTTGGCAGCCTAACCTCTCTTCTCGAATAACACCATCAAATTCCCTCCAGTCTACCAAGCGCATTAAGCGGGCGCCAGTATAAGTGTGTCCAAGTCCGCCAGAACTGCGGGCACCCGTTCTGCATCCCCAATTCCGCGCCTATCGCCTGTCGAAGTACAGGCGTGACGCCTCCACCGCCATGCGTTCACTCGACCAGGTCCCGGATGAGATCCTGCTGCACATCCTTCACTATGTCGCTCCAGAAGACAACTTACGCTCCGTTCACCCCTTATCTAGACGCTTACATCATCTCGCCAATGAGCCCATCATATGGCGACATCACTGTTTGCACGCCTTCAAGTTCTGGCATCCTGATCACCAATTCCACGAGAAGTTACAGCAGCCGGTATCAGAAGCACCGTGGAAGCAACTTTATCTTTCCCGCATGCGAACCAACGCCAGGGCTGCCAGCCTCTTTGAAGGGGTGCTAGCTACCAAGAGTGGCCGGGTGAAGAAGTTTGAGAAAATCTGCCTTCTTGGCAATGACGCCAAAGACTTCCTTGTAGAACAAGCAAGTACGCCTGAGACGGCGGATGATGTGCTGTCTCGGAGGTAGGAGTAGTTCGATAGGAACTGAACACGCCGCTTCTGTCTAACACAATTCCCACTCAGATATTTCAGTAATGCGATGCTTGCCAGTATCCGTCGTGGCGTCGCCATCCAAATATGGAACGACCTACGCAGCGCCGAAGCAGAAGAAGCATGGAGGTCCAACAGACACCCCAAGGTTGTGCCACGCAGGTTGGAACGCGCTCTTGCTGCCTTCGACATGTTTCTCATCCCAGACGACGAGGGTAACGTAGACGATGTAAAGCATCTCTTTTCCGCATTCATGTACATCTTTTGACGTAATCGCAGGTTTCAAATGCACTCGATGAGTTGGCAGCTGAATTCAGCAGCGCTCACCCTCAATTCGACGAACTTTGCGTTCGGGAGAAAGCGCTGGCTCTGAACAGGTGGCTGAGGTGCAAAAACTTAACCGGCATGAACAATCCGGAGGCCAACTACCGCAACCTGAGAAACTGTCTCATTGGCTACGCGTTACGTGATGAGACTCATCAATCACTCCCAATGGTTTCGGCTGCAATGTTTTGCTGCATTGGAGAAAGGCTGGGCCTCAACGCTCACTGCTGCGCATTACCTGGACACGTGCTTGCCATGGTGTTTGCTACAGAAGGAACAACACTTGACGGATCGAGGGTGATGAATACCGAGAAGCCCCTCGAGAGAATGTACCTGGATCCATACGGACTCGACGACGAGTTCAACAAAGGTAACCTTCGACACTTCGTATCGCAAGTCGGATGGCGCAGCTTAGATGTTGACACGATATCACCGGCGGCGGTGTCGACTATGATTGGAAGGCTAGCGCACAATATTCGACACACGAATCTCTTCATGAGCTCCCAGGATGTGTCAATTGAGAGGGTGGCTGGGTTAAGCACTGGTACAGCTCTTCAGAACTTGGAGTTGTCTGTATACGCTGCTGCATGGGCAACTACGCTACTCGACCCAGGTGCCTTTGTTGACGTCACTCCACACTTCGCACTTCGTTTCAACCTCCTACGTTTCGACGATGCTTGGATAGTGGAGAAGATATACATCACTCGCCCGCAACCTCAAGGCGGAGTTTTCGTAGCGGCACCTAACCCCGAATACATTCTCCGGCTCATTAGAAAAGTAGACGAGCAGCAACCCGTACTTCGGGATGCACAAGACCGTCTTGAATTCAAGACTGGTCATGTCGTTCGTCATGGCCGGTATGGATTTGTGGCAGTGGTGATCGACGGAGAGGTGCTGAACACAGGAACTATCCTCTATTACAGGTTATTGTAAGTGTTTACAGAGGCCTCCTAACGCAAAAACTGACCCCGGACTAGGACACCTCCGAACATGCAAGGAAACTTTCCTCTCGTCAAAGCCTCAAGCCTGGAGCTGGTTCGTGATCCCGAAGAAGTGGCTGCCGCAACGTTTCAAGACACAGGACTTTTTTTCAAGCGTTTCGACCGCGAAACGTGCAGATTCATCCCTGCCAACGAAGAAGTGGTGTACACACCACTGTAGACACAGGATGGTCTGAGTTCATAGACTCAAAATAGAACTTGTATTACTCGCCATGGTGATCAGTGCTCCTCTGCTTCTCGAATACACAACGGGTAGTGTCTTCCTGCATCGGACCTGTGTTAAGACGCGCTCCCTCGCTTCTGCCCATCCAACGATGTAATTGTGCTTGAAAACCCGAACGCCAAAGAAGCAGTGCGACGCAAACTTTTCGAGACTTTTGCCCACTCCAACTCCCGGCGCAAAACCATCTCAAGAGTTCGAGGTCCAATTAAAAAGCACGCCATGATCAGCGAGTTTCTGTACCCAGCAGTGAATCGCCTGTGTATGATCCTTCTTCCGCCCCTGCACGCGATCCTCGTCTTCCTTCTCAGAGGCAATCTCTGCATTGTACTCCCCTATCTGTGACTTCTGCTGCGTAACTAGTTCGCTGTACAGCTCGAAAAGCTCCATCATCTCTAGGGATTGGTTCTTTGCCTTCCTTTCGAAATTTGGGTCAATCTGCGCTCGTTCAATGTCTGCGGGTTTGATCCCGAAGCCAGAGATCCTCTCGCGTTCGTCGCCCCTCAAAGGCTGCTCGTTGCCATCAATGAGATCGTCCCATCCGGCTAAACCTCTCGTACGGCGGCCCAGAAGTTCGAACGATCGGATAGAGCTAGCAAGGCTCTGGGAGATGGAGGCGAGCGGGCTCTTACAAACTGCTAGGAGGTTGAACTGGAGAGCGCTCTCTTCGAACTGGAACATACGTGCTTGGATTTCGGGACGGACGATGTTGGTCCAATGAACGCCGTCCACAAGCGGCCCAAGGCAGACTGGCCGAGTCTTCATTCCATCCAGTTCCCATACCGAGCCATTAGCCGGGACATAGGCAATAAAATGGAAGCCAGACTCGGAATCAATCCTCTGCTTCTTCGTCTTCTTTTTGGAAGGCGCTCTCTGCTTCTTCTTTTTAGACTCACCGGCTTCGTTCTCCAGGAAAAGATCCGCGTTTAGGTGGTCCATCCTGCGGGTAAAAGAGTTATGGACGGAGCGGATGAAAGTATTAGAGCTAAGAGCATGGCCGCGGAGTGGTGTGCTGAGACGTTTTGTAGCAGCCTTGAATTCCTCAAGCTTTTGCCCAAGATCAATATCGTCGCTGTTCATCAAGATATTGGTCAATGCGACGGTGGCACACGCATTATCTGTTGTCTGCGACCTAATTAGCCTTGTATCACCGTAGTTGGATATGAAGATGCAAACCTGATTGGCAAACCAGAGGTCGCGACCATCAACCACTTCGTCATCTTGGTAAGCCTCCGGAAAGTACTGGTAAAGGAAAATGAACCCGAAAACGGGCTGTGGAAGCGTGGCCACATAGTCCTCGTCAACAGAGAATACTTCCTGTACCTTGACATCCTTGACACCCATCTCACGAAGCATGGCATTGAAGAATGCCTGAAATATTTCCTGTTAGCAACACTAAGAGTAGTATAGGCCCGAAATAGCTTACCGGTTCAGATTCAACCTCACACCATCCTTCCCATTCCTGCAGCTCTTCTTGATCAATCGGTCGTAAGGCCTCACGCAGTAGGAGCCAAGGATCTCTAACCCCCTCAGCTGCGGCGGCACTCGTTGCAGCAGACGCTGCCTCGGTTGCCTTACGTTTCGGATTTCGCCGGGCTTTGTTCGTCGTGTGGTCGTCCATGTCTGCGGTGGGAGATTCCTTCCTCTTTTTGGGACGACCACGTCGTGCGGCAGAAATCTTCGCTAGACCAAAGTTGCGATCAGCCCCCTGGCTGCTCTCGATAGCGTAGACTTCGCCTTCGGCTGTTGACGCTTGACACTTGCCAGAGACCCGTGGAGGCGTGGCTTCTTTAGCAACTGCGCCCAGTCGTGACACGCGACTTCGCATTGGTCGTTCGGCCGTAGCTGGTTTAGATGGTGCCAACATCGTCTTGAGCGGCAATTTGCTGGTGCTGTCTCAACTGAACAATGCTGAGGAGTTGATAGATATGAGGCAGGCGCTCTGCGAGGAGTATGTGGTGTTTGGGCGATGGCAGGACGATTACGAGGATGAGAAGGCGTAAGAATGGCCTTGGTCACGGTACTTGGGGTGGTCTGGAACTTGGGCCAAATTATGAAGGGAAGTTTGAAAACTTTACCTTGCGAATTCCGACGAAACCAAAGAATTATGGCCCTTCTGATGAAACGAATACGTCTTTGATTAAGGAAAATGGCTGCAAGGAAAGCGGCGGGGACGCCATGAGAGACAAAGTAGTTGGTTTGGAGTCGATTAGAGGCGACACGGTTACCTAGTAAAAGAAACCGGGCCACGCTGATGGCCATTGACTGGATGGAATCAAAGCAGATATTCGTGGAAAGAAACCCAGTAGGACATTGTAGCTGACATCCTTGATCATGCGTACAAAACTACCTACTAGTTTATAGAGAAAGAAAGGTTTATCCAAACGTACCTTACATACGGTATTAGTATCAGTCCGCACAGTTGCCCACCGCGGAAAGAGTCCCTCTTGTATTACCTTGGTCAGTATTTATTCATTAGTTGATGAGAATCGCCCGGAATATTGCAACGGTTCAGCGTCGCGTCGAGCATTGGTCCAAACCCATAATGGGACCGGGGATGTATGCAATGGATAAGTTGCTGTTCACGGGTTGACTGAGAGGAATGGGAAGGTGACCTCAATCTTGTTGGGGGCCGACTCAAGCCGGGTCGTCCGCAACTGCCTCGCTGGAAATTAAGTATGCAGCATTCGCACAGGCAGGTAAACTACCACCCTCTGCCTGCAAACAGCTGTCACCCTGTTAGTATTATAGGACGGATCCACATACAGATAGCCAGCCCAATCATATTACGCCTCTTCATAGCAAGTGGGTGCTGTTGCCAGGCGCGTTTGGACGTGACGAGCATTCACAGGAAATTTTGAAGCTCTAGGTTCTGCAGCCACCTTCTACAGCTTCACGACGCCAAGAATAGCTTGCATTGCCGGTCAAGCCCCTTTCTGCTACCTCACGGCCTTCTCCGACATAACCAGCCGGCCTCTGCTATATACAGGCGGAAACGCTGAACATCTACCATCGTATGAGGCCCTCCTAAACACGGCATGCGATGAGCGCCACTCCGAGACAGCGGACTGGTGGTTTTCCACAAACACCAGCGACTGCGGCACCAAGCAGATCCCGTCGACAAGACCCCGGTCCGAACTCGTCAATTTCTTCGCAGCAATCCACGAGAACGTCCTCACTCCCCCTCGCTCCCGAAAATGCGAGCCGAGGCGCCCCTCTGTCCGAGCCCGTCATCCCCTTGACCATCCTCGACGCACCGCAACAACGATTTTATGCCTGTGCGATATACATTGGTCTGATAGCATGGAGGTTCTACGACTGGCTCAAGCTCGTCGAGAACGACGATACTTCGGCTTGGCTCTTTTTGAAATGGGTCTTCATCGACTTTGGATTTCTCTTTGGTCTTCCTGAAATGAGGATACCTTGGCTGGAGATGTCGCAACCCGTTGCCATGGTCATTTTCCTCTTCCATGCCTTCTTCAACTTCATGTTGATGTTCAACATTCCTGTACGTCTTGCCAAATCCCATTCATCCTTCGAAGAAGAAAAAGAAGAAGGAAAATCCCCTGCTGTCGAACTAACGCAAGGAAAGCTTCCATTACAACCATGGCTAGTAGGCTTTCTGAAGGTCTTTTACGACCGAGAAGTAGCCGTATCGGAGCATACGGTCAAGGTTTCGAGTCTATTGCATAACCACTCTTTGATCATGGGAAGGCAGATCATCAACATCTTGCCAGAAGGGTAAGGATCTCCTTACAACTCATTTCATCAACGCAATTAACACATAATAGGTCTGCGGTGCTCAACTTCGAGCAGATCCCATTCTGCATTGGCGAAGATCGCGACGCCGTTAAATTGCCTATCCAGTTCAACTCGACCATTCCAGCTGAGATGGAGCTCATTCGGATTGATCTTGACACCAACCAGGAGGAAACGATTAAGTTATCTAGTCGTGAGGTTAAGAAAATTGCGAAGCAAATCAAGGATCAGACGGTGGACTCTAGCTCAATCGCTGTTGCTATCGAATACTCAGTCAAGAAGACTGGAGTCTACCGCCTCGGCAAGGTTTTGGACGAGTACAAGTTAGAGGTTCAACGTGCCACTAAGGATACCTACGTTGTCCCTTGTCCAAAGGCAGCCTTCCGAACGCTCGACAGTACTGGCCGTTGTATCAGAGACCTATCCGACTTCTTCATCGACGTCATTGGTACACCGCCCTTGAAGATCCAGTACAGCCGAAGGATCAACGGCAATGACCGCAGCTTCCACTTCCAAAGCCTGCGGCCAGATGACCATAACTCGCCTTTGCTGGGATCGCCCTCTTCACAGCTCGCTCTGGCCAACGACGACGATACATCTTGGGTCAATTCGCAGTCAGTGGCCGTACGACTCAATGAAACCTTAGACTCGGCAGGAGAGTGGCAGTACGCTGTGGATGAGGTTCAAGATGGCTTCGGCAATGTGCAAAAGTATATCCAATCTGCCGAGGAAGCCGACTTGCGACCTCGTCCAGCTTATCTTGTCCGCAACTTCCACGTCAAGCAGCGGCCCAAGGCTAGCTTGAAAGGTTGCGACTTGCGGAACCCAATCAAGGTGGCTAAGGAACGTAAGGCAAAGCTGCCAATTAGTTTCTCGATACCTGAAAAGGCCCCCGGGGACACTTCGCACACCTTGACATGGATTTTCTCGCCCATCGATAGTTTGACGAACAGTGGGGACCACGGCGACAAGGTATCAGTCGTTTCTTACAATGCCAAAAACTCTCACGATAAGCCACATGTTCAGGAACCTGGTCTGTACACACTCAAGTCCGTGGTCAGTGGCTCGTGTGAGGGTGAGATCCAGGAGCCTTCATCATGCCTCTTGCTTAACCCTCTTGAGCCCCAACTCTCGCTTCGCGCAGAGGAAATTCCCGACAAATGTGCCGGCAACTCAGTCGGCCTTCGGGTGGACTTGGATCTTATTGGGACCCCGCCATTCCAAGTCCGATACGATGTCATCGACCAAAATGGTCACGTCAGAAGGGAGCGAGTCGATGTCAATGGCTTGAGACAGCAGATCGAGCTTAGGCCCACAGCAGCTGGCCACCACAAGTATATCTTCAAGCAAATCGACGATGCAATCTACAAAGACCAGCCTCTCAGCGGTCCAGGCATGGTCTTGGAAACGGACGTCAAGCCTGCAGCTTCCGCAGTTATTCAGCATCCTACGGGAGCCATGAGTGCCTGCCTTGGGGAGCAAGTTGAGATTGAAATTTTACTGCTCGGTGACAACCCCTTCTCGTTGGAGTGGGAGCTTGTCCATGATGGCAAGCGCAAGGCTGAACGTATTACCGACATCCAGGACCCAGCTTACAAAATAAAGACGAAGCCCCTAGTCAAGGGTGGCGAGTACACCCTCGCACTCAACAGTATCCAGGACAAGTCCGGCTGCAGAACATTCCTGAAAGACGAGCTTAAGGTCTCTGTCAGACGGCAACGGCCTAGAGCAGCATTTGGCATGATTGAGAACAAACGAAGTATCATGGCAGTGGAGAACACCAAGGTTGATTTGCCTCTGCGGCTTCAGGGTGATGGTCCTTGGACCGTGTCTTACCGGAATGTTGATGCTGGCGATGAGATTGTCAGGAAGACTGCACGAAACGCGAACGAGATCCTTCCCGTTAAGTCGCGTGGCACTTACGAAATTATCGACGTCTCGGACAGTTGTCCGGGAACTATTGACCCCCAGGCATCTCGATTCGAAGTGGGCTGGTATCCTCGTCCTGAACTCACGTTGGTGCAAACCGACACGATCACCTCGGAGGCAGCGGCATTTTTCAAGCGTGATGTGTGCGAAGGCGACATCGATTCCTTTGAGGTCAATTTGAAGGGTAAGTTAATCACCTAGGCACGTTGAACTTGCCATCTAATACATTTAAAGGCTCCGCACCCTACCGTGTCGAATACGATATTCGCCACAAACCCTTTGCTGGTTCTGGCTCCGGGAAGGGCTCTGGTTCAAACATCCACAGAGAATTCGACACTGCACTCAACAAGGCGTCTATAGGCTTGGATACCTCTAAGCCTGGAGAGTACACGTACAGGTTCTCCGCTTTGGCAGATAATCTCTACAATAGCGACCGAAACTCGCATTCTCTGACTTTGAACCAAAGGGTCAACGCCAAACCATCCGCCTCCTTCATCAAGCCTGGTCAGTCATTCAAGTACTGTAAGACAGAGCAGGACAGCGAGGATACGATCCCGATAAAATTGGAAGGCGTTGCGCCCTTCTACGTCGAAATCGAGATCAAGCATCACAGTGGCACCGTCCCTGAGACCTACAGAATTCCATCCATCCAATCGAACTCGTACGGAATCCATATTCCCAGACAGCATCTGCGCCTTGGGATTCAGCATGTCCGAATCCGCGAAGTTAGGGATGCTCGTGGATGTCAGAAGAAGTTCGAGATTGGTGCGCCAACTGTGCAAGTTCATCTCTACGATGCCCCAGCTATATATCCCCTGGAAAGCCGAGGAGACTACTGTGTCGGCGAACGTATCGCCTACACGCTCTCCGGCACGCCTCCTTTCGAGATCTGGTACGACTTCCAGGGCCACCAACGTAAGGCCAAGTCTAGTACAACCAATTTTCGTCGCATCGCCGAATCCCCTGGTGACTTCACCATCACCTCCATCTCCGACAAGGCCTCAGAGTGTCGTGCCTCTGTCGACCTTACCAAGAAAATACACCCTCTTCCCGCCGTCAAGATCAGCCGAGGCCGACAGACTCGCGTAGACATTCACGAGGGCAATGAAGTCGAGATCCTATTTGAGTTCTGGGGAACGCCGCCATTCGAGTTCACCTATACCCGTAGCTCCAACGCCAAGAAGAATCAGAAGAGTGTAGTCCTCGAGACTCGACACGACGTCTCTTACGAAAGCAGCAAGATCGTCCGCGCGAGCCAAGAAGGCACGTACGAGGTGGTGGCTATCAAGGATAAATTCTGCGCCTTCTCCACGCAACAGGTTGCCGAGAGCAGCAAGGATCAGAAGATGCTCCAGTACTAGATGACGTCAATGAATTCGGGGATTTGTTTTCACACTGCGGGTACAGGCTTGGTCAAAGAACGGGGGAGGGAGGTAACGTTTGTGTATACGTGCGTGTTGGTGTGCATAGGCATTTTATATCATGGCATGGCGTTTCATCGAGGGGAACCAGGTTGAATAGGACTACAATCAGCATGACCAAAGAAATCTCTTCAAGTAGCCATCTTCGTTTCCTAACTATGACAAGAAATAGCGAAGTAGGTAAACTTGGTGACCGATACAACTTTAGCGGACTACTGTGGCCCGCTATGCCAATGTATTCCACCCAACGTGCTAAAGTACTTTGCACATTTTAATTCAAGTCTTTATGAGGTGTCCTCTATCTTCTTGATCAGGTCACCACCGACCCTCGCAATTTCCAGCAAGACGGCGGGCTTGTTGACCTCTACGACATCGCCATCCTCCTCCTCTACACTCCGAAAGTTATACGGCAAACCGACGCGGAAGTTCTGCCTCCGCAACCGGGGTTGCCAGATAGCACCAATAACCGCGTCTTCAGGCGCGCCGTGGAAGAAGATGAGAGTGTCCTCGTACGCCGCCTCCAACTCTCTCAGCAAGATAGTAGCCGGGGGTCTGCTGAGCGGCAAAGGCACTTTGCCAGTCCGCTCGTCCAAGTTCTTGAACATAGAGTGGCGCGTGCCGACCTCCGACGCGGCATCCCGGACAACGCGCTTCAGGGCGGAAGTGGAAAGATGAATAAGTACGTCGTAGTCACCCAACGAGGGTTGGAACAACTGCGCGACGTCCAGAGCAATGCCCTGCTCTCTGATGAGCTTACTAGCGGCCTTGGTGAGTCGCGTCGTGCGGGTCGCGAGGAGTTTGGAGGGACCGTGGCGGGTGTAGGCTAGTCCCGCATGATCGTGCGGTGTTGCGACGAAGAGCACAACGTGGTTCATGTTCGGATCGCGAGCACGCCAGGCTTCCATGTGTTTCTGTACAACAGAGCGATAGTCGGCAGACAGGTCGTCCGCGGAGTCAACGACAAGAGGCTCATCGCGCCAATCCCAGCGAGAGAAGAAAAGTATGGTGCGTAGGAAGCCCGACATGGCGCTTGAAGGGGTTCTCCAGGGGTGCGGTTTCAGGAAGACGCGCAGAACAACGAGCTCGATGAGTTCTTCGCTCACATGACCCGCAAGCTTGTGTACATTGAACCAGTGCTTCACGAGACGTATTGTCATGGACAGCGTCGTGTAACGGGTGCAGTAAGTCGCAATTGTCTGCGTGTGCAGGGGCAGGTGCTTGTATCGCCAATTCAGCTCGAAAAGTGCCTCTTCAGCGTCCCCTCTGGTTTGCGGATCCAAGGTCTTGTTCTTGGCTAGTCTATCGAGAAGAGTCTCCTCCAGCTCGGCAAAGATTCGCAGGCGGAAAGCGGCCCCGTTGTCATAGATGATGTCTAGGTAAGCCAGGTTGTCAAAATCGCGTGTTGCATTATCGCGGCCCAGGCTGGTTGTGATGTTGTCGTTGACAGCCTTTAACCTTCTGTCGAGGTCGAGTAAGAACTCAATCTTGGTCTCCTGAATGGCGACAAGATTTTCAGGCCACTTGCTAGACGCCTCGAAATATAAGTTCACATCCATAGGTGGAGGCGTCTTCTGCAAGGCGGCGAAGGGAGGGTTGATAGACGAAGATCGAAGTTCGGGGACTACGGGTGACAGCTGTCTAACTGATAGTGGCAAATCTTCCAGGCCACGGATGTCGGACTCCAGGGTGCGGAACGCCTTTCTGGCAGCCTCGAATGCGTCCTTGTCGAGAGGAGAGATGTCCACGGATGAGGGGAGCTCAGCATCGTGAAAGCGCAAGTCACCAGGGCCCAAACTCAAGTGACGTTGAAGGATGTACCGGACAATTTCCCCGCAGATGCTGGCCGCGGTCTTGTTTGTCCACGGTACGCACTCAAGGATGCTGCCGTCCTGGAAACGACGAAGCTCGGCCTTGTCACCCCAGAACTTGCGGAACTTGGCTGCTTCCTTCTCGAGCTCGGCCGAGGGACCGTATTCCATCACGCGGCCCATGTTCACAGGGTCAAAGATGATGCCAAACTGGATTGTAGCATTGTCGCGAGGTTCCTTTCCGGTAATAGGCCAAGATACAGGGTCCTGAGTTTGGAAGTGGATTAACTGCGACCTGTCTTTCAGAGCTTTTTTGAGCACTGCGTTTGCCTTGAAGCTGAGGTCGAAGACTGCGCCGCGTCGATCGGTGCTGTCGCTCCTCGAATGGCTGTTAACGTTCCGGATCTCGAATATGGCGTCGAAGAGTTGCAAGGGCATGTCTGCCTTCGTGATGAATACAGGTTCGAACTGGTCCGCCAGCGGCTCGTTCAAAACCTCCATAGTAGTGCACGCATGGAAGTGAAGCAGACTTGCTGACCAAGGGCTCATCTTGTACAGGATATTGACTTCCCGGTCGGGATCGAACAAGACAGGCCCACTCTCGCGAATGACGTCGGTTCCCGGCCTGTAGGTGCCAAACACGAAGGGCTTTTTTGAGAACTCGGTCGACGCAAGGAATTGAACAGCGGCCTTGAACAGCTCCGTACTGCTCAGCGCGGAGGACAGGGCTGGCTGGCAATCGCTTCCACCCGTCTGCAGCAGGAGCGCCATCATGATAGCCCACTCGAAGTGACCAAAGCCGCCCCGAGAAAGAGAGCTCCCCAAGCCCCGCTGTTGAAGCCAAATTCGTCCCAGTATGCAAGCATCGGCGAAGGCAGCGCATTCAGTCTTGGCGCGGGCCAGGACGCGAAGGTAGGTGATGAAGGTGTCCTCGGCCTTGAGTGTCGAGTTGTAAAACGGAGTAGCAGTGGTTGCGTCCTTAGAGGTCTCGACCTGTCCATTGCGGTTGCTGCTGGCTGCCGGATGGAGTTTTGTCTTAGGAAAAATGCCTTCAGGAGCACAAGGAATAATTCGAATGACGTAGTCTGCCTTAGACGCTTTCTCGTCGCTAGCCTCTTCGGAGCCTTCAGTCGGTTTAATGGACAGGACCGGCAAAAGGGTGTTTCCATTCAGATACTCGAATTCCAGGTCGGCGGAGGACCCCAACTCTTCGCGCAAATGGGCCGCGATATTGGCAACGTAGTACGCCCTCCTGTAGAAGTAGCGCATGTTCTGGTGGTCTTTCTCTTGAAAAAGTGAAGCGGGCATCTGCACAATCATGTCCACGCCCTTGTTGGCCTGGGCCTTGACCATGGTCCTCGACACATAGCTACCGACGACATTGCAGGCGGACGGCTTTTCGTAGGAGAGCTTATAAGGGGCATCGTCGGCGGGCTTCGGTTCGGGATAGGGGATCTTGAAGCGATGCGTCTTCTGGAACTTGCGCGTTGCTTCGGCGATCTGTGACATTAATCAACAATTGCGTCGCGATCAATCAAGAGGGGCAACCAACGGGAACGGGGCCATGGGACTCAATGTCGTCAATCATGTTCTTGAGCTTGTGCAGAAGAGTATCTGCGCCATCTAGAGCCTTTGCGTAGTCGACCTTCACCTCTTTCAGAAGTTCGTCTGTCTGCAAAACGAAAGGGCTAGCCGTAGCAATGTTGGTAGAGCTCCTCGAGTCGCCCTGGTGGGAGACCTTGCGTCTTTTTGGACTTTGCTCCATGTTGGTCGATTAGTTTATCAGAGAGCCCAAAGGAATTCGGTGCAAGGGGGCAGCTCAATTCGTGACCGTCAAGCGCATAAGGTAGGCTAAGACATGCGCAGCAGCACGACAATCTCGACACCCCTCAACACACGAACCGCGATACTGGTAAATTTTTCGAAGCGTGGGGCAGCGATAAGAGGTGGGAGAAATTTTATCCCTGACCGACCGTCCGATAAGACATGTTGCGTAAGTGCGGCCCCACTAATGTCTCTCAGTGCAGCTGCCCCAGATATGGATTGCCCTGGTCGGTTCGACAGAAGTGGCACTTGCTCTTTGTCAATTGGGATAAAGATTCAATGGATCCATTGCTTATCTCAATGGATGACCTTGCAGTTCCAATTGAGCATTTTCGCCTAGAAGTTCCCATGAGCCGTTCTGCCTGCGACAACCGAACTTGAGTCCCCAGAAAGCACGAATCCCCTGGAACAGCGGAACGGTTCGGAAACTCTCCACAGGCATCGGATGGAAACCAGGAGCCCAGCCTTCTGAATGCCGGAGCCGGAATACGGACCGGAAACTAAAGCACGGTAAGATCGGGCACCGACAAAGCTATTCATCGTAGATGCAACTAGGGACGATCGCCGGTATTGCATTGACGAGACAAAGCACTGAGCGCATGTTTACTGGGTACCATTACTCGGTGGAAATTTGGATCAATCGTATGTGCACAAGCTCAGGTAGAATACGACCGCAGGAGAATCGCGAGGAGTAGTTTTCGGCAGAGCCTTCGGCAAACGGCGCCGCTTGCCGATTCGGACCGTACCGTAAAAAGATACTACAATCAATGCCACCAGTAACTCATTTCAAGACCGGTATCGGCATACACAATATTTTACAAAATTGTACAATACAAGAAAAAATACCTACGTACCAAGCAGCTAATAAAGTCCGATCTAGTCGAGTGCATTCCAAGCCGTGATCCAGACTTCA
Source organism: Colletotrichum sansevieriae (assembly GCA_026260285.1). Taxonomy (NCBI): domain Eukaryota; kingdom Fungi; phylum Ascomycota; class Sordariomycetes; order Glomerellales; family Glomerellaceae; genus Colletotrichum; species Colletotrichum sansevieriae. Next base: position 28,147 of record JAOQIF010000314.1, read on the forward strand.
TGCCTGCGAGGCGCCGCACTGAAGCAGAATTACGTTTGCGGGGTTCGAATGGGGGAAGCTCCTTCAAGGGGTTGGTTCCCCCGAACTTCTTCCAAAGCCCCAGGGCCCAAGCGCCGAAACGTTTAGCCCCGCCACTTTCCGAGTCGCGTCTGAGGGCTGGGAGGCCAGTCCATGGGAGGGTCCAGGGATAAGGTGCCTACAGAAGAGCTTTGCGACCCTGGTGCTGGTGCAGCTCGCATAAGCTCACCCGCAAATCCATCGTCCGTCTTCCTGTTGCCGAGCTCAGTCCCGAAGGGGCGAGCAGCATACACACCCCATACACTAAATAGAGGGCCCCGGGATTTCCACGGCGACAGGCGCATTGCGGCAACTCACGGGCTTGGGAACCTAGCTGCAATAAATTGTTCCGGGACCCCTCGCTGAGCATCTCGTGATGGTCGTCTTCTTCCTCTCTCTTCCCAATTGCTTCGTGTTTGTACTGCAGGTTCTATGGGAGCCTCCCTCTGCCTTGTCATTCATTTGTGAAGACCATCCTCGGCCCTCCCAAATCTGACGCCAACTGCCCTTCGTCCTTGGTAATCCCGATCATAGCCAAACCTGCCTCCTCGCGATGCCTTCAGCAGCTCTGTGTGCGCGCTCTCTGAGAGCTTACGCCCGTCATGGCTCCAACGTACGTGAATTGGGTTTCTTCGGATCCTAACTATAATCTTCGTACCATACTGACCTGGCCGCCATGAACAGCACACCGCGATCCTCGCCCGTGCATTCTCGGCGACGGCAAGGAGGCCAGAGATCAACAAAGTCTACCCTTCAGCAACTGAGGCTCTCAAGGACATGAAGCCCAACTCCACGCTCCTCTGCGGCGGGTTCGGTCTCTGTGGTGTTCCCGACACCCTGATCAACGAGGTTCTCCAGAAGCCCGAGGTTACTGGCATTACCGCCGTCTCTAACAACGCCGGTACCGACACCTCCGGTCTTGGCAAGCTGTTAAAGACCAAGCAGATCAAGAAGATGGTGGCCAGCTACATTGGTGAAAATAAGACCTTCGAGAAAATGTATCTGACTGGCGAGATTGACCTGGAGCTGACGCCTCAGGGCACGCTCGCCGAGCGCTGCGCCGCTGGTGGTAAAGGTATTCCGGCCTTCTACACTCCCGCCGCCTTCGGCACGGTTGTCCAGACTGGTGACCTTCCCCTGAGGAACAAGCCCGACGGCACTCCTGACCAGTTCTCTTACCCCAAGGACGTCAAGGTCTTCAATGGCAAGTCCTACCTCCTCGAGGAGAGCATTGCCGGTGACTACGCCTTCGTGAAGGCTTACAAGGCCGACAAGCTCGGAAACTGCCAGTTCCGCCTGGCTGCCAACAACTTCAACGGAGCCATGGGTCGCAACGCCAAGATGACCATTGTCGAGGCCGAGCACATCGTCGAGCCTGGTGAAATCTCCCCCGAGGCTGTTCACCTGCCTGGCATCTACGTCAACCGCGTCATCCAGAGCACCGCCGAGAAGAATATTGAGAAGTTCACCTTCGCCAAGGATGAGAACGACCCGGATGCTAAGAAGGCTCTCGGCAGCGGTGACACCGCCGCAAAGCGTGAGCTCATCGTCCGCCGCGCTGCCAAGGAGTTCAAGAACGGCATGTACGCCAACCTCGGTATCGGTATGCCCATGCTTGCTCCTGGTTTCGTCGGCCCCGAAGTCGAGGTCCAGCTGCAGTCCGAGAACGGTATCCTGGGTCTCGGCCCCTATCCCAAGAAGGGCAGCGAGGACGCCGACCTTATCAACGCCGGCAAAGAGACTGTCACCCTCAAGCCTGGTGCCGCCGTCTTCGGCAGCGAGGAGAGTTTCGGCATGATCCGCAGCGGTCGCATCAACCTCACCATTCTCGGCGCCATGCAGGTCAGCTCTACTGGTGACCTCGCCAACTGGATGTTGCCCGGTAAGGTCAAGGGTTTCGGTGGCGCAATGGACCTTGTTAGCAACCCGAGCGCCACCAAGGTCGTCGTCACCATGGAGCACACCGACAAGAAGGGCAACCCCAAGATTGTCAAGCAGTGCGCCTTCCCTCTGACCGGCCGCGCTTGCGTGTCAAGAATCATCACTGAGCTGGTAAGTAACCAAGAGATGCACATCCCCTGTCTCCCGACATGACTAACACACGGATGACAGGGTGTCTTCGACGTCGACTTTGCCCACGGCCTGACGCTGATTGAGATTGCGGATGGTGTCACGGTGGATGAGATCAAGAGCAAGACTGAGGCCCCCTTCAGGGTTGCCGAAGACCTGAAGCCCATGTTGTAAGAGCCTGTACAGAACATTTTGGATATTAAGTGCGAGACATATACCTGCTGGGGAGGTTACATCATTGTCATTATCTAGATTACGGCGTCACTTATTGGGGTCAAAATAAGCCACGAATTTCCATGGAAGAGGAATGTTTGATAAAACGCCACGACAGCTTGCTACAATACCCTTTCTGCTCTTTGTGTAGATCCGCGTGCTGTTTTGCTTCATGCTGAAACGCTTAAAGTGAGACCTCCCACGACTCTGCTCAAATGTATCGGAACCATCCATAATCGACCTTCATCTGCCTGCGATTTGGTGTCATTGTGATGTCTCGCTCTGTCCCTCGTGAACCACGATCGATACAAATCCATGATGACAAGTTCAGTGTACTTCGTGACTGTTGTTCAGGATCTCAGGAAGGACTGCAAGATGTCATCGAGCCTTCTTCTCTTCTTCCGATTAGGGTTCAGCCCTGTTTCGACAACCCCAAGCCGCACGTTCGGCTTCATCAATTCCGTGGGCTTCCGCCCCGATCTATGTGTGTTGCCGGCAGTCGACACCCTGTAGAAAGTATATCTTCTTGTAGCGAATAGCCCCCGGCGCACATAGGATACTGCCGGTGTGATGCCAGGCCTGCCGCCGCAATGGCCGAGCTGCAAACATGCCAGAGGTTTAGAGGGAAGAACCAGCTGTTCCGACACGGTCTTCTTTTCTGAAGATATACCCGCAATTTTCAGGTCGGCGTCCTTCGTAAGTTGACCGATGAAAGAATACAGCCAGAACGCCCAAGTCTCGAATGGGAAGCCTTTGCATGTTTGGGCCTCGTAGCCCGGCACATCCACGTACATGGACAAATTTCTTTTCGCAGAATCTCCAAGATGGTCAAGGAAGGGAGGTGCCTCGTCACCAGGAACGAATCTGATGGCCTGGTTGCTGCCCTGGCAGAAGTTCATCAGCCCTTCGTTGATGTTGCGGGCCAAACCCTGCAGCTGCCGTGGTTTGCTCGCTTCGACCGCGTCGAACAGCATCAGATACCATAACAGAGAATCGTTTGGGCCGTGTTCTGGCTCTGCAACCTCCCAGCCCTCGTCCAAGGCAGCCTCGGGCGCATCAATCCAGTCATCCCTAGCTGCGTTGATATCGTATAGGACTAATGAACGAAACTTTGACACGTATTTGAGCGACTGTGTACTCGTAGATTCATCGCCCCAGAGTCTGAGGATTCTCAAGAGAGGAAATGGGTCCTTCATCTCTGACCAGCCTCTGATAAGACGATCGTCCACGTTGGGAAAGACGGTTCCCATTTCATCGGCGGGTTGGATGATTTCGAGGATAGCAAGATTCTTCAGGTTTGCGAGAGTCAAAAGCTCATTTTCAACAAATGAACAGTTGCCTGCAATGACGAGATGCGATACAAAGTCGAAGGCGGGAGACTGGAGGGGTCTGATGTAGTGACGGAGATCTTCAGTTGGCTGACAAATGTGCTGGCGGTACCGGTATAGGTTCAATGTTTTTTCGTCGTTTTCGGCGAGGAGAAATTTGGAAAACATCTTCCATGCCTGGAAACATACACCTCTGACCAAGCGCATTAGAGCCGCGAAATCAGAGTTCTTGGGCCGGAAGACATCACGAACCTGTTTTCCAGCAGGCGCCATATCCTCCAGATATACCGTCTTGGCAAATCATCGCGAGCGAGATGTTGCTCCGTCACGTCCCCAATGTTCTCTGCCGCGACGTGCATGGCCATGTCGGCCAAAGATCTGGGCCCTTTCCTGCCTTGTCCGCCGCGTCCTTTGCGTGGCCGCAGGCCAATTCGTTTTGACCAGTCTCGACCATTCTGGTAGGCGTCCGGAGGGCGCGGAGCCACGGCTTCTCTGTAAACCTGTCCTGAAGATTCATCAAACATTTTGCGTATCCTTTGCCAGTGAACAAATTATTCGGCACACTCGCCATATGCCTACCACCACGGGACTGTGTTCTATTTTAAGGTGAGATGACGACGGGGAGATGAGGCGCGCATGAGAAGACAGGGCAAGCACACTGTTTGTATGCACTGTACGCGCGAAGTGACCGCACTGGCCGTCACCCACGAGATGGCAATTGGCAACGCGACAAGAGGAAGTTCCGTCAACGAGGGTCTCGCGTCAGCTACGTATTGATTCGAGGCCAGTGATGCCCATTTGTGGCAGACATGTTGCCCGTTACTACGAAGGGGCAGGACATCATTCAACAGGAGGTCGCAAAGGGAGAGAATTTGTATCGCCACGAAAATTTCTCTAATCACCAATACAGCCGAAGCTGCCACGGGTTAAAGGGTAAGTGAGCGAAGAAAATGCATCATTCTCTCCTCCTGTTTCCCCTCCAGTCGCATTCATTGATAACGTGAAAGCCAGAGTGAATAAGGAGGATTGTTTTATGATTAGGTGAAGAGAAAACGACAAAAATTGAGAAATCTCAGCCATGATATTGGTTTTCCGAAGTGGACCCGGGCGCACTGTTCCGCCGGAAACCGACGAACTCTCGAGGTACCTACCCGGGGGGAGGGGGGTCTCAATAGAGCCTAGTTAGAAGGTACCTAAGGGACTACTACTACCTTTATAAAGGAATATAGGTATTATACTCTATAGTATACTTTAACTATACTAGAGATAACTTTATAAATAATTAAAAGTTAATAATTATAATCTCTTTATAGTTTTATATTAATTTTATATAAGCTATTATATTATATACTATTAATATAAATTTAGCTTAGTAGAAGAGACTAGAGTAACTAGGTTAGTACCTACTATATATAAAGAAAAATAGATATAATACTTGATATAGCCCTCTTGCTATATTAGCTAGTAGCACCTAGGCTATTGAGGTAAGCATTAGGGTAACTACTAACTCATGACTAACTACACACTATTGAGACCCCTCCTTCCGCGTAGGTAGGTAAGTAGGTAACTAGAAAAATACCTACCTGACCTCTGACCTCCTTCAGAAGGTATGTGTTATCTTCTCTAAGTAGCTTCTTCTCTAATGGGCTGCATGAGAAGACCTCTAAAAATTATACCCGGAACTATTGGTATGGGATAGCGCTAACGTTTAGATACTGGGTAGGTATTACTGCGCAATTACAGAGCCAAACAGATGCGGCGTTTTGAAAATAAGGGACTGCCAAATTTAGCGCTGGCGGCAGGGCAGAAAAGAATTGGATCCTGGTGGGTGAAAACAGGCCCAGAGAGTCCGTCAAGGCAGGCTTGACAATGGCAGCCAATAAAGGACGAATGTGTTTGTGTTTGCATGCTCTGCTAATCACGCATAGGGCCAGCCAGCCAAATCTGTAGCATCGTGTCGGTACCTTAGCCGCCACTGCGGTCAGCGCTGTCTACTTATTATGACCTGGGAGTTGTTGCAGTGATTGCCCCTCCGACCATCTGCCGTGATTCACCTTATGACTCTTCGAAGTACTCTACGGAGTTGGCAAACCTTGGTCGTACCGGTCTATATCTGAGCTATCTCCCATAAATCCCCAGACCGTTTGATCCACACAGCCATTTTACTCGGCTACCTACTTCTCTCCTCCATTTGCACTGCACCTGCTATAAACCCAGTCACCGCCCAAGTTTGTACACGATCTACGTACCCCGCCAGCCATCTTGCACCGACAAACATTCAATCCCAACCCCGAAACACCCCTCTACAACCATCTTGCAACCACCCGACATTCTCCCCCAAAGCTCAGTCAAGATGGCTCGCGAACAACCAGGCTCCAGCTCCCGTGGCCGCGGCGGCAAGTTTAGGAAGTTCACCCGTGGAGGTTCGTAATACAAATGTCTTCGCCATGACCGCTTGCACGTGCTAATCGTCGAACTTTTCTAGGTGGCAAGCACTTTTCTCGGGACTTGCGCCCCCTCGACGCCGATGGCAATGAAGTCAGTATGTGGGCCGACAACGCCAAGAGGGACGACAGCGACAGCGAAGGAGATGGCTCCGAGGAGGATTCTGAGGAGGAATCCGACTCTGATAATGACGCCAAGCCCCAGGCCGGCGAACAGTCCCGTGCCGACCGTAAGGCCGCAGCCAAGGCTCGCAAGGAAGCCGCCATCGCCAGGAAGAAGGGTCAGGCAGTCGAAGTTGGCGATCTCCCCCCTTCCGATTCTGAGGAGGAGAGCGATGACGATATGCCCGCCAACCCGAACCACTCCAAGGCCGCCCGCAAACAGACCAAGGCGTCCCCCAAAGAAGTCGAGGAAGCTGCCGAGGGTGTCAAGAAGCTCGCCGTGGCCAACAACCGCAAGGAGCGTGAAAGCATGGAGGCGGCCCAGGCCAAGGAAAGATACCGCAAGCTGCACGAGGCCGGTAAGACGGATGAGGCCAAGGCCGACATGGCTAGACTGAGGCTCATTCGTGAGCAAAGAGCAGCCGATGCTGCCCGCAGAGAGGTATGGCTACAGCCATCTCATCCGATTTCCGTTGCGAGGCTTTGCAGTTCACTAACCCTCAGCTATTCCAGGCTGAAAGAGAAGAGCGTGAGGCGCAGGAGGCCGCTAAGAGAGCTGAGATTGAGAAGAAGGAGGCCAAGAAGAGGGAGGCTGCTTTGGGGCCTACCGCCAAGAAGGGCAAGAAGTCTAGCAAATGAGCCTGCTCTGAAGTCCATGAATTGCCACCTCTGCAGGGTAATACGGATACCACTTTCTATGATCATATACCATCATTCTTCCCGGTCCATGTGTGCGCAGCACAACTTGCCTTGGCTCGTGTTGCCTGGGCCACCATGCGAGAAAACGCCCGTACGCGTGCTTGCAGGTTTTCCGTGCCATTCAGATCCTCCAAAACGACGTATTACATATACATGATGCGCCGCCTTGCCTGATGAAGATGAAGACTCATAAAAATACACATTACGGCAGGTGATTACGTATCCGTCGGCTCGTCGGTTCCAACGCTTTCGAACCAGAGCTTGTCGAAGTCCACGTCCTGTTCTTGGAACAGATCGCGAATCTTCTTGGCGACTTCGGTTTGCTTCTCGGGTCCAAATCCGCCGGGTTGTGACGATTCAAATTGAACAATTTCAATCCAGCGAAAGAAGAGATCCTCCTTGCCGATTGCCGAGAGCGCGTCCCTGAACGCAAACACCTGTCTCCGTCTGCTGTCTTCCTTGGCGTTCTCGCCCTCCTGCTCGAAGCACATCCAGTCGTAATCTTCGTGGTACACCAAGACAAGAATTCTGAAGACGTCCAAGGCGATTCCCTTCTTGTCTACAAGGTTATGGGCGAGAACCATGCTGTTCCAGTCAAGATCCCACTGTCCATTCATCGTGAGATAACCCGTCTTCTCTTGTAAGAATAAAGGCGAAGTGGCTTGTCTAACAATTTGCTGAAGAGCCTGGTTCTTATCCTCCTCTTTGAAGATGTCGCCCAATTGTTGGTCCCACTCCCGGCTGCGTCGGACGTAAATTTCTTTCTCTCGAAAGCCGACATTCCACCTCCATTGAACCGGGTTTCCGTGGGTTTGGCCTAGAACAAACTCAATTGGCCATGGCCAGACAAAGATGAAGAGCATGAGATCCAACATCAGAGAGAACCCTCGCTTGCCAATCTCCCACAGAAGTGCTGCCCAGGTCGAGTCGGGAATCGAAAATGTCGTCTCGTTGGGATAGCCGGCAGCAGATTCAATAAACTTGAAGTAGTAAGGCACGATGTGCCACATGCGCAGAACAAAGAGTGCCGCGACAACGATGTTCATGCCAACCGGAACAAGGAAGATCTTCTTCTTAAAGTCGGCTGGTTTGGAATCGATGTGGGCGATGTAGACATGTCTGCGGTCGAGGGTGTCGATGAACGGCGCCAGAACATTTGCTACTTGTTTGAAGGGCTTTGGTGGAGTACCCTGTGCCACCGCCGGCGTCGTTTTTGGCTTGACAGCTTTTGCTTTGGGCGCCATGGTGACCGTCGTGACACTGGAATTGGCAGGTTGAACGAACTGTGTCGAGCTACTAGTATGGGTTGGGGTGAGCTTGAGAGTCGTTTACCTGCTCAGGGGCCAGGGACACAGAGTGGGTGGGGTCTGGTCAGCCAATTAAATTATGCTTAATATGGGCTGCATCGGCCAAGCACCTAAGAAGAATTTCTAGCGCGGAGCTTCACCATGCTCTGGATTTTTCAGTGTCGCAGTATTCATGTTGCGCCGAACCACAGATCATGCTTAGATGCAGGATATGGAACGTACGTGAACTTCTCCGATTAGATTTGTATTTTTGTTGATTTGAATTGACGGAGTTCTCGGACAGGAGCGAAGCGGTGTATACGTCTGCGCTTTCTGTCGCCACCCCGCCCTGGCTCGACAACGTGACCTGGGCCGCCGCAGCTATTCAGACACATCAAATCCTCCCCTGAAGAGCGATAACTTCCCTGGATCTTGGGGCAGCAAAAATGGCATGAGTTCGGCTGGATCATCCGCCAAACCGCGGTCCATTGGTCCTACAGCAACGTCAGGATGGGGAAAGCCAGCCTTTGGAGGCGTACCCCCAGCGCGAATGAGCAGTCCGACTGCATCGAGCCCCGATGCCCAGCAAGCGAATCCGACTCCGAGTAGCAGCACCATGGATGACGGGCTTCTCCCCCACGAACGTGCCGCACGAAGCAGATTGAATAAGCTGGCACCGCCTCCGCTTGCTTCTCCACCCGAGGCCTCTAGGAGTACATCAACCACGGCAGGGAGCGAATTGAAGAGTGGACTGGGACTAGGAGGCCACAATCTTCTGCGCGGACTGAATCGAGGCTCTTTAGAGAGTGGGTCGTCTGCAACGAGGAGGGCACTGGATGGTCTTGAAGAAAAGCCTTTGAGAACAAATCGCTGGAAGGACCACCCAGAGAGGACGAAAGCTGGTGATTCCAAAAAGATCGATTGGAGGCACAAGGGATTCGATCGCACTCCCTTCCCCGGCAATGACAGGAAACCTCAGAGCACGCCGGTGCCTCATCATCGTCATGTCGTCAAGCAGGAGTTCGGAAAGCTGCCAGAAACGAAATCAGAGCCGCCCAAAACTCCCGGTGCCTGGGGACCAGACACAGACAAGCCGGGTCAATGGGGCTTACTCTCTAGGAGAGTCAGCCCTCCTCCTCCTGCAGAGGAACCGTTGGCCCAAAAATCGGATAATTCCTCGCCTGGGGCCGCTCCAGGGACTAAGGACGACTTCTTCGCTAAGATGCAGGAACGTATACATGGCAGGGAAAGTAAACCCACAGATACCTTTGCTGCTGCTCGTGCTGAGCCAGGCGACTTTGTTGAAGTCGAAGTTGAAGTTGAGGCTGAACGGAAACCCAAACAAATCGATGAATCCTACGAATTTGAACGTGACTCGCGTAAGCGCGACAAAGGCGGCCGTCGTATTGAGGACTCTGGTGCAGGTCGTGCATCGAGGAAGTCGGCTTCGCAGAAAAGATGGGAGGATGAGAATGAAGCATGGGACTCCAAGGGTGCCAAAAAGGCCGCAGAACGTCGTCAACAGAAGGCTGAGGAGAAGGCGCGGAGAAGGGCAGAGGCAGAGGCCGCCGCACCTCAGTCCATCTTTTTGCCCGAATTCATCAGCATTGCAAACCTGGGCGTAGCACTGAAGATAAAACCTCAGGAGTTCCTCAGAGCTCTGGCGGAGATGGGGTTTGAGGACATCGCCGAGGAAAGTATCATGACTGGAGAAACAGCTTCTCTTGTCGCCGGGGAGTTTGGTTTCGAGGCAACGGTGGATACTGGCGCTCAGAGGGACTTGAAATCCCGACCACCACCTGACGACATGTCAAGTTTGCCTCCGCGGCCGCCCGTCGTCACCATCATGGGACACGTCGACCACGGTAAAACGACTCTCCTTGACTTCTTGAGGAAGTCGTCTGTTGCGGCTCAAGAGCACGGTGGCATCACCCAACACATCGGCGCTTTCATGGTGAAGATGTCTTCTGGGAAGCTCATCACGTTCCTCGACACTCCCGGTCACGCTGCATTCTTGACCATGCGACAGCGCGGCGCAAACGTCACGGACATTGTCGTATTGGTTGTTGCCGCCGACGACAGCGTCAAGCCCCAGACTCTGGAGGCCTTGAAGCATGCCAGAGCAGCCAAGGTGCCGATCATTGTAGCCATCAACAAGGTCGACAAGGACGATGCTCGGCCCGACCAGGTTAAGGCAGATCTTGCTCGTCATGGCGTTGAGATCGAGGACTTTGGTGGCGACGTCCAAGTCGTCTGCGTGAGTGGAAAGACAGGGCAAGGCATGGACGAGCTGGAAGAAAACATTGGCGCTCTTGCAGAAATCCAGGACATGCGCGCTGAAACAGACGGCATGGCGGAAGCCTGGGTGCTCGAGGCCAGTGTCAAGACGTACGGCAAGTCTGCAAACGTTCTTGTCAAGAGAGGAACTTTGCGTCCAGGCGATCACATTGTAGCAGGAACCACGTGGGCAAGAATTCGAATTCTGCGAAACGAGGCCGGTCAGGAGCTTGCTGAAGCACCCCCAGGCACGCCTGTTGAAATCCTTGGTTGGAGGGAGGAATTACCCGCCGCGGGAGATGAGATTCTCCAAGCTCCGGATGAGGAGCGTGCCAGAACTGCCGTCGACTACCGTGAGGAAATGCGCGAGCGAGAGGCGTCCTCCAAGCAATTGGCAGAGCAGGAACAACGCGAACGAGAAGCTAAGGCTGCGGCAGAAGCAGCGGCGGCCGCAGAGGCAGGCGAGGATGGTGGCAAGGAACCTACCGCTAAGATCGTCAACTTCGCCGTCAGGGGTGACGTTGTGGGTTCTGTGGAAGCCGTTTGCGCTACGATCAATGAGATTGGAAATAACGAGGTTAAGCCTCGTATTCTTTGGTCTTCGGCTGGCCAGGTCTCCGAAACAGACGTTGAGCATGCAGCGGTGTCCAAGAGTGTCATTGTGAATTTCAACAGTACGGTTGCTGGTCATATCAAGCGCATGGCTGACGAGAAGGGCGTCAAGCTCATTGATCACTCGGTCATCTACCATCTAGCGGACGACGTTAAGCAGGTCTTATCAGAGAACCTGGCGCCGAGGATCACGCACAAGGTAACTGGCGAGGCCGAGATCCTGCAGGTATTCTCCATCAACCTGAAGGGACGGATGTATAAGAACGTTGCTGGTTGCAGAGTCAGAAACGGTCTAATCAGCCGTTCACATAACGTGCGCGTTATCCGGAAGGGAGAGAAGGTCTATGACGGTAATTCGGCCCTTGCAAATCTCATTGGTGGGGCAAAAACAAGCTAACGATCTATGTAGGCAAGATCGAGACCCTCAAGCACGGAAAGAAGGATATGGCTGAGATCAGAAAGGGTTCCGAATGTGGAATCTCTTTCGCTGGTTTCACTGATTTCGAGGTTGAAGACCAGATCCAGGTCTACGAGGAAGTGACGGAGAAGCGATCCTTGTAAGAGGCTTATACGATACAGGAAAGGTCGCCGTGTGTGTAAGAGTAATGTAAAGGATAGAAATGGACAAGGAATGCGACCTGTGAACGGCTTATCAACTGGGTTTGAAGAGGTCGATTCACATACACAGCTCACTACCCTGTCACTGTAAAAGTAGTAGGCAGTAATGACCACTGTAACAAGTCTAAATCGGATTTGAGGCTTTTTCATTCCCATGTTGTTTACCAGCGCGTCGGCGCGGAAACCACGTTTGCGGTGAACGTTTTGCTAGTAATCGTCGACTGCGACCGCTCCTTTTCGAGCTTGTTCAAACCGACCTTATCTGTGACTGGTGTCGCATTGATGATGTTGTCAAACTCGTCGTCATCCTCGACATTGTCTGAATCTGGCTCAATATCCGAGTCCGGCTGTAATGTCTGTGGCCGCGGTATCGACTCTGGCTTCTTCTTATCTTGTGCTGAAGGATTCGAGAACGTTTTTGAGGCGAGGACCTTGCGACGAATCTCTTCCATAGCCGCATTTCCGTCACTGTCGTCAGATATCGCGTACGGATCCCTTTCTTCATCTCCGTCCTCTTCATTTTTCTTCGCAGGCTTCTTGCCGAGGTAGATGCCGTCAACGCTGCCGTCATCCCCAGAATCTTCTTCTCCTCTTCCCCCTTCGTCGTCTTCTTCCTCCTCGTCATCTGAATCGGGTATCACTCTGCGGTTTGTATTGCCACTCTTCCACATATCATCCGCGTCGCCGGCCTCTCTGCTCTCCGCATACTCCTTGTCCAACCTATCCATCCATTCTTCCTGCACCTTCTTGACACCTTTCTCGTCTTCACAAGCAGCATACTTCTTTAGCAGGCTCCCATTGATCTCTAAGAAGGCTTCACCGTACGAGAACGGCGAAAGAACGTGCTCTGCCCACTCGGGATGACCGCAGATGTAGAACGCCGCAGCCAACGCTTCTACGCAATTCAGCTTCCATGGCTTGCCGTAGTTGACTGTGTTCGCCGCAACGAGGTACGGAAGTAAGCGTTCGCACTTCCCACCGACTTTGTTCCACTGAATTTCCTGCATGCGCGCCCAGCTGGCTTCGACGACGGCGGCGCCGTACTGCTCCATCAGATTGCGGTCGGCGGGCGAGACGGTGTGTTTGCCGTTCGGGGTGATGATGACGCCGCTATGGCGCTGGCCGACATGGAGATCGCGCATCATTCCCATGCGAATCAGCCTCTTGCCAGAGCATCGCTTGGGGTCGCAGTGGCCGAGATCCCAGCAAGCGGCCTTATACATAGGACGGGAGGTAGGCTGGCCATCTTGTGCGTCGTCGTCGCCCGCCCGAGACTGTCGAGGGCGCGGCGGGCCGGAATGGTTATTCTTGCGACCGCGGAAGTTGTCTTTCTTGTGCCGAACCATGTCGAGTTGTTCGGGCGGCTGGTGAGTAAGGTAGATGCGAAGTTGATTCGGGAATATTTTCGTGCTGCCACGAAGACCCTTCAAAGACGATTTGGCGGGGTAATTGGGGGGGCATCATTTAAGCCCGGTGATAAGATGCGAAATTCGATAAAGAGCTCCTATGCAATTACCCAAGGTAGACGCTGACTATCCCCAATGAGGGCAGCCAAATCCACATTGAAGCACAGGCCACCTACATTTTGGAGTCGAAGTGGCAGCCTTCCGCGGCGGCGGCGGCTGTCACCGTACGTAAGGTAGCACGTAGCCCATAGCCCCTCGTCATACGGACACAGATTACCTTTGGTACTAACCCAGGGGATTCATGAGGGATGCCTGCGCCGACCTAATCCAATCTGTTCAATTCGCAGGCGCATGCTTGGCCAGTTTTAGAACTCCCAACGGCCATCCTCCTCTTCGATGTCCTTCGCTCCCTGAATCGGCTTTTTGACGATAACGACCACGAGGAGACATCCCTCCAGCCAAGATAGCTCCCTTACCTCCTCGCGCAAGGCCGCATCCGAATATCAACACGACCACGATGGAGGCCGCATCAGCTCGAGCTGCGGCCCGAGACCGCTGGGGCGAGATGGGCGCTCCCACGCCATCGCAGCTGCAGCGCTTCATCCAGGCTGCCTGTAGTCCGGAGAATTACGAGCCGAACCTCGCTCTCAACCTGGAGATTTCCGACCTGATCAATTCCAAAAAGGGCTCTGCCCCGCGCGAGGCCGCCGTCGCTATCGTCAGCTACATCAACCACCGCAACCCCAATGTGGCTCTTCTGGCCCTCAACCTGCTCGATATCTGTGTCAAAAACTGCGGCTACCCATTTCACTTGCAAATCAGCACCAAGGAGTTCCTCAATGAGCTAGTTAGAAGGTTTCCCGAGCGACCACCTATACGAGCGACAAGAGTGCAGATGAAGATTCTGGAGGCCATCGAGGAGTGGAGGAGTACGATATGCGAAACGAGCAGATATAAGGAGGATTTGGGTTTCATCCGGGACATGCACCGCTTGTTGAGCTACAAGGGCTATACGTTCCCTGAGGTCAGGCGGGACGACGCGGCAGTGCTCAACCCCAGCGACGTAAGTGCTTTCCTCAGTCGTGCGACGCGTTTAGCCATCGTACTGACCGATCAAGAACCTCAAATCAGCTGAAGAAATGGAGGAAGAGGAGCGCGAGGCGCAATCAGCTAAGCTGCAGGAGCTCATTCGCCGAGGGGCACCCGAGGACCTGCAAGAGGCCAATCGCCTGATGAAAATCATGGCTGGCTATGATACTCGCACCAAGACTGACTACCGCGCTAAGGCCGCGCAAGAAGTTGCCAAGATCCAAGCCAAGGCTCGTTTGCTGGAGGAGAGACTTGAAGCTTTCCAACAGGGTGACACGATGCAGGATGGCGACGTTTTCTCCGAGCTCGCTGCTGCTCTGTCAAGTGCGCAACCCAAAATTCAGAAGATGTGCGAGGAAGAGTCGGATGACCACGAGGCTGTCGCAAAGCTTCTCGAGATCAACGACAGCATACACCGAACCGTTGAACGGTACAAGCTCATGAAGAAGGGCGATCTGGAGGCGGCGAAGAAGGTGGCTAGCGGCGCTCCGCTGCCAACGACTTCAGGTTCATCTAAGAGCGCAGCGCAAGAGTTGTCTCTGATCGACTTCGACGGGGAAGCGGATGCTACGAACGGCTCTTCTGCAGGGCAGCCGGCTTCACAGTCTGCGGGCATCGAAAATGATCTTCTCGGCCTTTCCATGGGCGACTCGAATAGCTATGGCCAAGGAGGTGCCCTGACTCTTGGCTTCGGAGCCAATTCTAGTAAGTGTGCCTGCCCTTGGTGACCAGGCCTGCAGTCTACTGACTAGATCCAGACATCCCTGGCCCGGCACTCCTCTCCTCCGTAACGGAGAACAACAGTGCAAAAGGACCTATGAGTAACACAACAACACCTCAACCACCAGCCTTCTCCCAGTTTGCTTCCTTCGCTTCGCCTTCTGCGTCCCAGTCAGGTACCCCTCAGCCGTCTGTAATGTCTGCATTTAAGCCGCCTCAGCAAGCCGCGGCCCCTTCGTCTGATCCCTTTGCTGCTCTTGGATCCCCTGCCTTTTCTTCTAAGCCTTCAACTCCAGTGCCAATGTCGCAGCCCGCGCCGGTTGCGCCAGCTGCGAATGATGACGATGAGTGGGCTTTCTCGTCGGCGTTGCCCCCCGAGCAACCTAGCCTTCCTAAGGAACATCGGGCAACCGTCAGCGAGTCCACCGTTAAGATTGAGATGATGGCCGGAAGAACCGGGCCCGGCAACTCGCTTAACTTCAGCTTTGCCTTCTCCAATAACTCTGCTCAGCCAGTTACCGAGCTTCACTTCCAGCTCGCCGCGACAAAGGTTGGTAGCTGCTATCCGTGCCCGGGCGTACACGTACTGACATCTTGCAGGGCTATGAACTCCAGCTCAAGCCCCAAACGGGGCGCGCTTTAGAACCTAAGCAGAGTAGAGGCGTGACTCAGGCTGCGGAAGTATGGCATGCAGGAGACAAAAATCGCAAGGTGCAGTCAATCAAGCTGCGGTGGAGGGTGTCGTACAAAGTAGGAGCGGAACCGAAGAACGAGATGGGTGAGATCCAAGAGTTTAGCATCGCATGATGAGACAGGATCTTTGCAGAAAGGAAGGAATGTTCAGAAGCAATGAACACTTGGAGGCGTGGGTTGGGTGTGGAGAATAAGAAGTATATAATCTAGGGTATTGAAGAAACTGAGGATGTGGCAGCCTGGCTCACCATCAGTGTTGCTCTACATTGCGACTGGCCTCAGGGAGTGGGTGTATGCCGAGGTGATGTCATGTATGCAGAGAAAGGGAATGGCAGCATGGAACGGTGCAAGAAGGCAACGCAGTGCACCATGGCCGAATGCCTGAGGGGGGGCGCTGAGTCTACCCTTTATATACAACCCCTTCGATGTGACTGTCACCTCAGGGGACTTACGAGCCTTGGCCGAGTGGTTACAAAATAGCGGTGTTGGCGCACGGCAGTGAAACCTTTCCACAGAGCCTCGTGTTCGGCCCCCCATTGAATCAGCCCTGACCAGACTTAGCCTCGTCAACTCGTGGAGATCTGTATCTTAAGGGGCTAGCTGGATATGGGGGGTGTCTCCTTTTTGGATTTTAGTTTTTAGTAAAAGAGATTGATGTTGGTTTTGTATCGTTTGGAAAATGCTACGAAATGGTTGTCTGGGAAGGAAGTTGTTGTTCGTTCCTGCCGTTTCGTGAAGCGTTTGGCGATGGTGATGATAATGCGCTTGGTGTTGTTGGCGAGGGAAGGAAGGAACGGAGCCAGGTGGGGCCTTGAATGGTCTGTGCGACCGCTCGGGGAAATTGGGTGGGGGCCGCCGCATGTCGGGCGTGGGTGCCGCAGCTGCAGACCGACAGGATGACCTCAGAGCGTTACCACAGGTGGAATTTTGTATCTCGAAGAAGCTACACTACTACCTTCGACTGGCCAAGTACTAACTACGTCTTTTGCATGGCCCTGCCGTTGGTGCAGCTCAAAGGCCGCGACTAAGTACGAACAAAGGCGACAAACGCGACAAACTGCCTCAGGTACACCTTCAATCCAAGGACTCACTCCATTATGGGCTCCGACGACGAGGACCGCAGCCATCAAGGGCCACGACGCAGCCGCTATGACGGTGAGGACGATAACAGACCGCGCAGAGACACGAAACCCAGAGACAGCCATCGACGAAGACGCAGCAGAGACAGAGAAAGGGATCGCGACTCGGAGAAACACAAGGAGCGACGACGATCTAGATCAAGATCGCGAGAAAAGCGCGAAAGACGCCGCTCGCGCACACCAGACGCTTCGATACGCAGGCGTTCCCGCTCAAGAGACCGCGACCGCGGCCACGAAAGACGCAGAAGACGATCCCCACGCGACGAAGCCCAAGGAAGCAGCGGCAAGGAGCTCGTCCGTCGACGACGCCGCCGCAGCGAGGATTCCGACTCCGAGTCCGACGGAGGCAGCTATAAACGCAAACGTGGAAGCGAACGCGCAAGCCCCCTCCGTCGCGCCGGTCCTCTTCCCTCTCAAGATGACTCCTTCGCCGTCTACAAAGGCGAAGAGCCCGAGAAGCCCAAAGAGAAGCCCAACCTGAAGACCACGGGTGTCTTGGCAGCAGCCTCGAATTCGGTGCAGCAGGCGGACGGGACGTCGATCGTTCTGAAATATCACGAGCCCGCCGAGGCGCGGAAACCCCCCGCTATGGACCAGTGGAAGTTGTTCGTCTTCAAGGGAGCGGACATCGTCGACACGATTGACCTGAATTTGCGCAGTTGCTGGCTGATTGGACGTGAGGCTGCCGTGGTTGATCTCATGGCGGAGCATCCCAGCATCAGCAAGCAGCACGCCGTCATTCAGTTTCGTCACGTCGAGAAGAGGAATGAGTACGGGGATCGTATTGGCAAGGTCAAGCCCTACCTCATCGATCTTGAGAGTGCGAATGGCACGGTGCTGAACGGGGACAAGGTTGCGGATAGTCGGTACTACGAGCTTCGTGACAAGGACATGGTGAAGCTAGGACATAGTACGCGGGAGTACGTGCTCATGCTGGCGCCCAAGGACTAGGTAATTGCTCGGTTTAATAAGCGATCGAACCACGATTTTTGAGTCATCATTGAGAAGTCGGGAATAGGAGTTTGGTCCATGCGGTAGACGGAACTGATCGCAAAAGTCGGGCGGTCGTCTGAGATAAACGCGAGGAGCTTTGTCACATTGCAGCAGTAGAGAAGGCATCCGCAAACCTCCGGCTCAAGTCATCGGTGGGAGACGCCAATTAGGCGGTGTCTCCCCTTAGCATAAGATGGCCATGAAGAATATTTTTTGTGGTGCTCCGTTGCTAGGCGAAGAATACTTTCCCATTATCCTACAAAGATAACTAGAGGAACTAAAAGATTTCAATGCGCCGCTTTTCCGACTCAAAAGCTGTGTCTCAATTGCGTATACGCGCAACATCTCATGATCCGACGAAAAACATACCCTAGCTGCGGGCTTCCCTCACCGTCTGTCTCCTCCATTGAGCGGCATCACTCACCCCGACATTATGCCCAGTCCTACAGGCGAATAGTCCGGAGACGGCCCGCCCTCCTCAGCCCTCAACGCGCGGGCAGAATCAACCGCCTCCATAGCTGCTCGATTCAGACTGTCGTCCTCCTTCTGGGGTCGACCACTAGCTGCTTCGATGTCAACTGGCACTGCACCGAATGCGATGATCCTTCCATCAACACGAATGCCTCCCGACCCAGAACGAACCATATTCTCTCCACCCATCCGTGGACTGGATCTCGGACTCGTCAAATCCGGGCTTCCTGGCGGCGCCTCAAAACTGGGAACTTGCGCATCATCTAGCCAACGAAAAGCTGGGGATGGCACGTTGCTGCCGCCAAACAGTGAGTCCCCACGACGGTGACCCTTCCTTTGCTGCCAAATCTGATATGATGTTGGTGGCATATCAAAAGGTTGGAGCCTCGGGGAGGGCTCCGTTTCAACAAGGGATGGTGCCCGCTGACGAGCTAAGCCTCTGACACTACCGCTATTGCTACTTCGAGGGGTGTATGAAGGGCTGCTCATCCCCGGAATAGGTGGGTTCGAGCTTGGATTTCTTGACATGGGTTGCGATGTATACCCATGAGGTGGGAGTGGATTGACCGGACTCATGTAGGCAGTAGTCGCGGGAGATGAGATATTGACGGCAGGGTGCATAACACTCAGATCTGAATGTGAGAGCGCCTCGTCGTAGTAGTCTTCGGGACAGTAAGGTTGAGTTGACTGATTAGGTCCGTAACCCTGCCCCAGAACTTCCTCTCTCAGGCCCGGGTGGTAGAAGGGAGTGGGATTGGCGGTTCGTGTGCCTCCTTGACAAGCAGTTGGTGGGTGCTCCGTGGAACCCAAGACTGGTGATTTCGACCTCAACGAGTCTTTTGATCGCTTAGACTTAGTTTTCCCTTCCCCGTCCGCCTTTGGTTCGCTGGCTGGCCTCCTGAGACGGTGCAGAAGAGAAGAAACATAGCTGTGTTGGGCACTGCGAGGGTCTTGGGCCCCTTGAGCGGAGGGCTTTTCTTCGGCTCGTGGTTGATTTGATGGCTCAGTTGGCAAGACGGGTTGAGTTTCCCTTGTGCGTTGGGAGAAAGAAGGTGTGAAGGTATCTACGGTCCGCAGGCTGTTGATTGACAGGGCATCGTAGGCAACCTTCCGATCAATGGTCCCCGCTCTGGACGGAGGGTGTGAGAAGGTTGGCAAAGGTGTTTTCTCGTCCTCGACCGCTATTCCCGAAAGAACGTCTGCATAGCTTGACCGCCCTAATGTTGGCCAAGGCCGCATGGCAGCGGCTGTCCCTGCACTAGAGCTTCTTCCTTTGTCTTGGATGTGGCCACCACCACGTGGTGGGGGTGGCGACGCTTTCTTGATATGCAGCAGCTCGAGCTCAGCATCGCTTCTAGCTGAGATCCTTGAACGGCTGGGTGACCGACCTCCCCTTCCCCTGAGCGAGCTCGGAGGAGATATTAGCCCCCGAGCCGACTCCCTACTAATGCTCGTGCGGGGATCGTGGGCAGCATTTTCTCTCCACGCACCCCCTCGGTCGTGGTATCGTCGCTGTTCCATCTTCTTCACGGCCCTGTGTCTGGGCTGGACTTGTATCCATCCGTCGTTCTCGTTGTCGGCATCCTCCATCATCCCGTCGTATGGCCCGAATGCTACGTCAGGGGGATACGGCGTAACGGTACGTTGCGACAACTGATCCTCAAACCAGTGCTCTTGGATGTCGACATCGGGATACGGTACATGAAAGTGATGTGTGTTGTTGTAGCTAATCGGGGACTCGTACTGCATTGGGTTGACCTCGTCGCGGCCGTTCTGTGGGTGGTTGGCATCATTCGAGGTGTCGGTAAATTCCGATGACATGCTATTAGATCGCTCGAAGATCGATATGTGCTCTATAGCTTCTTTTCCATCAACTATTCTGGCCAATACGGCTCTTTGAAGGTTGTCGATCTCCCCGGGAAGCCGTGAGAGCCTTGCCGCCAGATCTGCCCTGACTGCGTCGAGGTTCTCGGCGATGCCCTTTGGGACATTTTTGGATCTGTAGTGTCGATCCAGGTGCTCCAACAGCTTCTTCCCATGGATAGCGTACCTTCTGTAGTCATCAGGAAGGCCTGTCGTCGGGCCCTTCTTTATTTTGGAGTCTGCTTCGTCGAACGAAAGGCAGAATATGCGAGCTGCTTGTTCAAGCCAGAACTCTAGCTGCTTTTCTTCGCTCAAAAGTTCAACGAAGAAGACCTGAACGACACTATGAATCCGAAGGACATCCAACGGCTCTGCCGTTATGTCGACGCTCTGGTGCGAGCTTCGAGAGCTAGTAGATGGCATGTCATCCATTTCGTTTCTCTCAATGAGAGCAAACTTGATCAGAGTGACAAAAGTCCCGTTCAAGCTCTGCCTTCTCCCATTTTTGTCTGTTCTTATAGGCGTACGCTTGTCTAAGGCTTTTAGACCCAGTGCCAGCATCTCAACTGGCACCAGTTGGCTAAAGAAGCAGAGGATATACATGAGATTTAGTGCGGATGTATCCCCGCGGTCCTGTAGTTGATCTCGGATTGCCTTATATGCTGGCAGCAGGCCGACTCTTGGCTTGTCTCGGTAAGACTTTAGATACTTGGCGAGGGGCTCTCTAGTTGCGTTCATCTGCTGCGCAGCGGCATGTATCATTAACGGAAGACGGTCCATTGACTGAACCAGCTCCATGGCGCGTCTTAAGTCGTCCGTCGTGTAAGGTTGCTTCTTTCGCATCTCCTCAAGAAGTAACTCTTGAGCGTCTTGAGCAGGAAGCAGCCCGAGCTCCATTACGCTCGGGTTGTCCAGAAGATGATTGCCTGCAAGATCTCGTTCTGTAGAGGTCAAAATGAGACTGCTGTTCTTGCTGTCGGGAATGAAGTCAGAGACAGTAGGGTTGTCGGAGCGGATGCCGTCGAGAACTAGCAGCCAACCGTCGAAGTCGTTGAACCAGTTGCGCACGATCTCCACCATTTTCTGCGGGTTGGAGAGGTCGTGCTTCTTTTGTTGTCCGATCATCTTTCTGATGGCTTCGGCCTTGGCGATTCGCCATATGCCGTCTTCCATATCTTGCCGAGAGGTCGATCTGATCCAATATATTCCTCCGGGATAATCTTCCTTGTGATTGAATACGTACTGCCGTGCTAAGTGTGTTTTCCCTGCCCCGGGGATACCCTGGATGACTACTGCAGATGTACCTTCTGCTCGTCTCCTTCTGTCCATGAGCATCCTGTGGAGGTCGCGGAGTTCGTTTTCGCGCCCCTTGAAGAACGAATTCGGACGAAAACGATCAGGATGTACGAACGGCGGTGCTCTTGATGGCGGCAGTTCGTATTGAGATCCAGGTTGAGGAGGAGCTTGAGATGGAGCTTGAGATGGAGCTTGAGATGGAGCTTCAGATGGAGCTTGAGATGGAGCTTGAGATGGAGCTTGAGATGGAGCTAGGGAGGGGGCCTGGGAGGGAGACAAGATGGTTGGACTCAAAGCACCGACAGGGGATGCGATAGGCATCGAGTAAGCTTCGGTTGGGCTGCACTGCTTTATGTTAGCATTGTGCCTGGCATGTTCTCAAAAGTGCAGCACCCACATATTCGCGCGTTCTCTCGACTGCTTCAAATTGGGCTCTGGCCCTTCTCTCCTCTCTTTCGACCTCCCACCGAGTTTGAATGACTATCGGTGCTTCTCGAGCCCATTCCCGCACAGCGGTCGAGACATTTAGATAGCCTGGTGCATTGCTATCATCGAACTTACACATGCCGGAATGGGTTGCCTCGATACCATAGTACGTCACGCCTGGCAGCTGCGGACTGGCCGAGCTAGCATCGACAATGATTACCCTGTAGCTGTTAACGTGTGTTCGGAGGGACGCCATGGATCATCTGAACTCACTTTGTGCCTTTAATTTCAGTCTTGTGACTCTCGTGCACCATGTGAATCTTAAAGCGCTGATATATGTCGAGGAAGTGACTGTTGATGTTTTGCAAGATCTCGTTGTCCTTCTTCAGCGTTTTGACGAGGACTGATTCTGTTTCGAAGAGCTTGCGGGGTATGATGGCGTCCGACATGTTTTGGAGCACATGGCCCCATGTTGCCATGCCAGATCCGGTGTGGGGGGTGCCGAGGAACACGATGCCGTAGGTAGAAACGAAGATGGATCTCGCATCTTCATGGTGCCTATCCTTGACATCATTGGAATACAATAGAGCACGTTTGACGAGGAGGCCACCGAGACTATGTGCTACCCATATGATGGGATTGGTTGATGTGCCCTCACTCTTACGGTAGGAGGTCAGGTTGGTGACGAGGGTCTGGGCATGTTGGTATATGAAGTTATCGCTAGCGCTTCTGTCGCTTCTGCTTGAATATACGTCTGCGTTATAACCGTATACAAGCACGTTCACCTTGACGGTCTTTAACGACTGTGGGAGTAAATCGGCGGGCCAAAAGACGCCGTTTGATGCAGTCCACGTCTGATTAGGAGCACCGTTGAGACCATGGACCAAGACGATATCGACTTTGGCGTCAGGATGGGCGAGGACAGTAGTGATTTCGTAGCGGGATACTTGCTTGTTTATGGACCCCTGGACGTATTAGTGTTCTGGCATACGGGTGAAGGCGGGAGATTGGCTTACCATACTTGCTTTCCCCGGATTCGAGTCAGCAGCAGGGGACTCGATGATATGTGCGCTACTGCAGCTTACGATACGGTTGATTCGAATAAGACTTATTTGCCAGTGGTGTATCGAAAAAGAGAAAGACAGGATGCGTGATGGAGGGGATCTTGTATGAACGTCTTATAACAACCAGGGGCTCTCACCCTCCCATCAGCACAAGTTGACATTTCTGCCAGAGGGAAAAGCCCCTAGATCAGAACCGGGCTGGGGGACGTAGACAAGGCGAGAATGATGCACGTCGGACGGAGCCGACGAGGCTCGCTGCCTGTCTCGTCTATCCCTACTAGGTAGGTACCTACCTTAGGTACGCTCAGGATACCTATACAAGTGACAAGGCCGAATGCCCAAGTGCTAAGATAGAGACGAGAAAAGGGGGCACAGAGCGGAAACAGGCGCGGAAAGTCAAAATGTGTGTGTAGTGTACACCACGGTGATGAAGTGTAACAGTCAGTAATGGAAGGAAGAGTAGGCAGGCGTCTCGGTCACGTAGCACAGGCATAACCCAGTGTTTAAGGGGAAAAACAGAAACGGAAAAAAAAGATAGAGAGACCGAGGGGAGCATCAGGCAGGGAGAACGGGGACCTCCCGTCCAAGTTTCTCCTCCCTCACAGTAAAGGGCAACGGATGACGGGACTAATGGCGGGAGCGGCGCACAGCTGCACGGCACATCAGATGCAAGTGAGAGTGGCCATGCATCAGCTCCCTCTCCACCTCCAATGCGACAGCGCCTCATCTGCCTGCCATTCCATTCCCAGGACCACGCATCTCCCCCTACCCTACTTGTCCGCTTGAAAAGGTGTGAAGGCGTGCATCTTGTACATGGGAGAGGTGGCACACGCCTACCTAAGAAGAGGCCAAAGACTCTGCTAAATGTCTGCCTGTCCAAGCAATCACACGGCGCCACCGATTCTGTTTCTGGATTTCAAGCCACAAGCCAAATCCGATCAGTTCCATGTCTCTCTTCTGTCGTCTCTTAAAGTTCTGACCAGTGAATCTATTCGTGCGCCCTGATCCTCGCTTCGTTTGTGACTTCTTTAAGCGAGGCCCTCGATATAGTTTCCCGCCTTTTTGAGTTATTTTGACGGCACACCAGAGACCTGAGACGAGATGAGATGAACACGAACAACTCCAGACAGTCACCAGCCAGTCAGAGGCACTCGTCTCGCGCCGCACAACGAACGCCGACATCGAAAACGTAAATACGAAGAGGCTCTGCCACTGTTGCCCAGCGACTGAGCACTAGCACTGCCTTACCGCTTCGGTGAACAATCGAGGCCTCACGCCAGGCAGATGACGTAAACATTCAGCCGCGAAAGGACGCCCTCGCCTTTAACGACAGGACGTTGATCATTCCTTGACTCATCCACGTTGGATTTCTCGCGCCCTGAGGGTACAGGATAATCGCCGAGAGCCTCACCTGGGGCACAGGCGCTGGCATCGCTCCACTTCGGCCTCGTGACTCGATGAGGTGCAAAATCTCAATGCCCGGATACCAAATAAGATGGGTGTATTAAAACGCAAGCCACTGTTTCTCTGCAGCGTGCAGCGGCTATCAGTTCGCAACGTACGACGCCAGGCGCGGAGGAGACGCGCCTTTTTCATTCCCGGCGCAGGCGCAGGCGGGGAAATCCCGGAAGATGCAACTAAGCAGGGCAGGCTCTCTACCTACTACCTCAGGGCGCTCAGATGAGGTCCCGCACGGCGCAATATCGCGTCAAACCGTCGAACAACAAACGCCTCTTTCTTTGACAACTAAACGACATACCTCGACCCCGCTTCACCTGCTACAACATGCAAGCCGGGGAGAACGCGTCCGTCTCATCCCACTCACCATAACGTCGCCGGCGAATAAGACAACCCAAGCGCTGCCACATCCAAAGTTCATGTTCATGACCTTTCACAGGATATTCAAATTCATGGCGATGGGGACGCCAACTGACCTCGGCAAGTGGATATCCCTCCCGCTTTGAGTCCGTCACGCCGTCTTGACTCAGGCCAGCGCTTACGAACCCTTGCCGGCTAGCATCGCATCAAGTTGTTTTTCGACGACGCTCCACGCGACTGGCATCCGGCTCTACGACGCTGATGTCTCCAGACCGCTTTTCGGCAACACTTTACACAGAGCTTAGACGCTGTGCACAGTTGGACTTGCCGCAAGGCAAATCCGTACTCGTTACGATCCTTTCCGCTGGCACACAATCGTTAGCCTGGTCGCTCTACTAGACACCTCCCGGCGGTGGCAAGTCTTTCCCAAGACTCGTATGAGATAATGTTCTCGCCAGTATGTAATTCAACCGCGGAGGTTTCTTGCGCGAAGACTTCATGTCTGACGTTCTTGCTTCACAGCAACCGAAGACTTTGTAAATCATCTTGACTTCGTTAACTTGACAGGCAAACATACAGTCCGACGCAAGATTTCAGAGTTCCAGTGTCACGCACGCAGAGTTCTGGGGCGCTTCAGCCTGCGCGTGAATGTCCATCAGGGTAGCTCATACTTCCTGAACTCATCCACATTTTCCACTGGAGTCGCCTCGATGGCGCATGCCATCATTACACGGGCCCACCACGTCCATGAGAGTTCCAAACCTCAACCTGCCAGACTCGGAGAATACCATCTAGTCAGCCGTCTTTAGTCTCGAGTCACGTTGCACTGCCGAGGACTGTGTTACTTGTGCACAGCTGTGCAACTGAGGTTGGCTTCTCAAGCAACTGGGCGATACCACTGTCCCCGAATATTGCCGACGTTTCCTCATCTCTTTGCAGAATCCCCTGCATTTTATGATACATGATATTCATTACCACTGATGCAACGGGGAGGGAGATCTCGGCTTACCCGACTCAATCACGAAAGACAGCACCGTGAGAGAGCCCCTTGTCGAAGTTCGATCCTTTTCTGATCCTGGTACTCTCATCATCTTCACGCTTGAGCCGCAATTGCAATAGACCTGTCTCCTTTGATTCGATGTTCGTAAGTGCATCACAGCTGGACTGGGTTGTTCTTAGCTAAAGTCTGGTAGTTCGACTTGGATGCGCGTCCTTTGTAACTCCAATTCGTCAAATCTTAAATCTACTGATAACGTCCTGTAACAGGTCTCATCCACTGTCCCTGCATTCATGCATCATCGCCATGGACCTACCAAGAAGAAACGACGCAGACAAATGCAACAGCCAACACAAGCGTCATTCTCAGCCGTGCCTTTTCCGCTGCAGAAGGGACAGGGGGCGCCCAGTTCCAACCGACCTTTTCCAGCTCTCCGGGGCCGTAGATGGCCCAGTGAATATCATTACCGACCTGAATGCTCACGTCGCAGTGCATAAGTCCGCTGGCCCCGGCCCGGCCGTCCAAAGTAAAATCCTTGACAACCCGCTTCGTTATCTGGTAAATGTCCTTGTTTCCAACGTACCAGCCCGAAGTCGTCCTAGCGATGTTTTCATAGTCTCTGGGCGGATGCCAAAGTGGCAGGTCCCATGAGACCGGACGTGGACGAGTGTGTGGTTGTACGCGAAGCCCCTGGCCAACCAGTAGTGCTTCTGTTCCAAAGCCTCCTCGCCCATCTTGAGGCAGTCGGCCGCAAGGGCGGAGGTGATGATGTTGGTGTTGCTAAAGTAAGAGGAGTCGCCGCAAAGGAGGGCCGGCAATTTATATTTGCTCAGGCTGGTTACCGGTCCCTTAGTGCTAGGGGCCTGTTGGTGGATTGTCACGGGGAGGTGAGAGCCACTGGGCTTAGGAATCTTGTAGGTGGTGTTGGCGCAGTCTGTGTTGTTGGGCGGGGTGGGAAGGTAGAGGGGATTCAACGGGGTCGATGCGAGCGTACAGCGCGAAGAGGGAGAGGGCGAGGATTACCTTGATCATGATCTCGGTTCTTGACTTGGATCATGCAGACTATGCGCGTTAGATCAGATGGATGTTGTAGCGTGCTTACCGGGAGACAAATTTGGTTCCGAAGATGAAGTTTTTGAAGACTTTTTGGAGTATTCGGGGCGATATTGTCTGCGTTGCTTTCTGTCGAAGGAAAGGGTGTGAAGGTCGACTGCGAGGCTCCTTGTTATGACGGCGAGAAGACTCCAGCGCAAAGGTTATTGTTTAGGACAGGTTTGGTTGTTCTGAAAGAACAAGTAAGGGCTGGAGATATGGAAAGTAGTTCAACGAAGACCTGTGAAAAGACAGTTCGTTTTATTACAATAAAAAAGCTGCCGAGAAGCCTGTGGAGTATTCACTCTCACCCGGTCTAGAAGGCGCGAAGGAAAGATACGCCCTGGCGCAAAACTGAAGTTATCACATAGATATTGAAACATGTCTAGCTAGCTTGTCGAGGTCTTGGGTAATCACGAACGTAGCTTCGGACCTGCACCGGGCACATTGCACATACAGTGGAATCGAACCTGCAATTCAATGAGTTGATGCCATTGATCCTTTGACCGCGTTGAAGCAGTCTCTCTATCTTAAAAAGTGCCGAAGTTGAGAACGCCACCCAACTCCCGCCCCTCCAAAGATTTTTGTTTTGCCCTCCCGTTGTTTTGGTTTCCGCTTAAAAGAAAAAAAAAAAAAGATCGAAACGCCCGAAGAAATGCATGTAATGTTGAAGAACACCCTTCCCTTTTCATGAACCATGTTAAATGCCATGCATGGGTCGCCCCACGCTTGTTTATCCCTTATGTGAACCATGTTTGTTGAACTGGGCTTGTTAGCCCTAGGTGGTATCAATCCAAATCCTCCCTTAGCCCAGCACGCCACTCCCTAGCATGAGTGGCGGCAATGTACAAGCCGCTGGGCATCGTTTAGATGCCAGCGTCGACACGCCAGCCCTCAACAGGGAGGGGGAAGCCACAGCTCCAGGCAGCGATCTCCTTGCGGAGGTCGTTGATCTTGGCGACGTTGCCGCTGGCAACCTGGGCCTTGAAGTCCTTGAGCTTGTTGGCCTCCCTGGGCAGGGAAGCCTGAACCTCCTTGCAGATCTTGATGGCCTCATCGATGTAGATACCGACGCGCTCGAAGTCTTGCTCGCCGAAGCCACGGGAGGTCATGGCGGGGGTACCGATACGAATACCGCAGGGAGTAAGGGCTGACTTGTCGCCAGGGATGGAATTCTTGTTGCAGGCAATGTTGATTTGCTCGAGAACGGCCTCCACACGGGCACCGTCCAGGCTGTGCTGGCGGAGGTCGAGTAGAACCATGTGGGAGTCAGTGCCGTCGGCAACGAGCTTGTGGCCGAGGGCCTTGAACTTGTTCTCGAGAGCCTTGGCATTGTCGACAACCTTCTGCTGGTAGGCCTTGAAGTCGGGGCTGGCAGCCTGCTTCAGAGCAACAGTCAGGGCAGTGATGGTGTGGTTGTGAGGGCCACCCTGGTGACCAGGGAAGACCGAGAAGTTGATGGGGTTCTCGAGGTCGTACAGGGTCTCCTTGCCAGTCTTGGCGTCAACGGAGCGCACACCCTTGCGGAAGAAGATCATGGCACCACGGGGGCCACGAAGAGACTTGTGGGTAGTGGTGGTGACGATATCGGCGTACTCGAAGGGGGAGGGGATGACGCAGGCGGCGATCAGACCGGAAATATGAGCCATGTCGACGACAAGGTAGGCACCAACGGAGTCGGCGATTTGGCGCATGCGGCCGTAGTCGATCAGACGGCAGTAGGCAGAGGTACCGGCAACGAGGACCTTGGGGCGGAAGAGGATAGCATCCTTCTGAAGCTCGTCGTAGTCAATGATGCCAGTCTCGAGGTTGACGCGGTAGGGCATGGTCTCGAAGTAGGTAGAGACGGCAGAGATCCTGAAGCCGGGCTGTCAGTGTACCAAACTTGATTGGGCCATGTCTGCGGACCGGTTCACTCACTTGCGCTGGGGAGTCTGGTAGCCGTGGGACAAGTGACCACCGTGGGGAAGGTCAAGACCCATGAGGCGGCCGTGAACAGGCATGATGGCCTGGTAGACCTGGAGGTTGGCAGGCGAGCCAGACAAGCACTGTACGTTGACACCCCACTTGGCGGGGTCGAGGTTGAAGGCGTGGAGGGCGCGCTTTTGGCAAAGGTTCTCGATCTGGTCGATGTGCTGGTTGCCGCCGTAGTATCTGGCGCCGGGGTAACCCTCGGAATACTTATTGGACATGGGGGAGCCGAGGGCATCGAAGACGGCACGAGAGGTGACGTTCTCGGAGGCAATGAGGATGATAGACTCGCGCTGGCGCTGAATCTCCTCCTTCATGATCTGAGCGACCTCGGGGTCGGAGTCGATCAGGGACTTCTCCAACATCTGTAAGTGACTCAGTATGGGCGTTCTCGCGATATGGCGGGGCAGTAGAGGGGACTGACCTCCTTGTGGGAAATGGGGAGGGAGTAGGTAGAGCTATTGGAAGCCATTGTAACGTGTTTGTGCGGGAGGTGCTTGGGAAAGGTGAGGAGAACGGATCTCACGCAAGCAATGGCAGTGAAGAGGTTGAAGTAGAAAAGGAGGAAAGTAGGAAAAGGTCAGCAAGGTTGGGAAGGGAGAGTTAAAGCTTGCGAAAATTTTTGGAAAAATATCGGAGGGAGCAACCTCAACGGAAGCGGTGGGGTATGGCGGGGTTTGATTGGCGGGGTCTAGCCGGCGGCGCGACGAAAAAGAGGTGGCTCGCGCCCCCTCAGCGGTCAGGGTCGCTGAACGTGTCCTTGGGTGCCACTGTGTGCGTGGCAAGGACCAATGGGATGGAGATTCCGTTCTAGGGAATAACCGTAGTGGGCTATATTTAGCATATTTAGCCTAGTTTAGTATTAGAGTAGAACTTAGAGGAGATAACCCCGCTTATATATAACTATATCCGCCCTAACTATAAGGCTAAGCTCTAGCTCTTACTCCGAGGTAATTATTAAGTTCTATTAAATCTATTAAGTTCTATATATTATAAATATCTAGGAAGCTAAAAATCCCTTATTATAATATTTCTGGGCTATTATAACTTAGTAGTGGGCTATTATAAGTGTTACTATAGCGTTATTAGTATAGATCTTTAATAATATCCTATCCCTATATAACCTTATTTATTTAACCCCCTTATTAATAACTAATTATATAGCCCTATAGGTATTAATATAGCCTAATACTAAGCTAAGCTTATTATTATAAGATATTATATATTAAAACTAGTAACTCTAGAGAGGTTTAATACTATTACCTAACTAATTAATATTAAGGAAGCTAATATTATAAGTAACTAATACGAGCTAACTATACTATAGATTAGTATTCTAATTATAACTAATTCTATTATAATAACTAGAGAACGGTTTAATATACTAGTAAATAAATAACTATTCCTATCTTATAAATTTCTAGATACTTATAAGTAGTATTTAACCTTATTTATATAACTATATTAGAATTCTAAATAACTATCTAACTCTAATATTAATATAGATAAGCTAATAGTATAGCTAAAGGCATACTATCTTAAGAATAGTTTAATTAAATTAGATTGATAGATAATAAAGAACCTAGTTAATATATTTTTATGACTCCTCTTAAAGATAATAATATTACTAATCTCGCCCTTTTTATATTAACTTATAATATATTTAATAGTTTTATTATTATATTAAGATAGCTAATATAATTAAAGTAGGATTTAAAAAGGTTAGATATAAACCTAGATAACTTCCTATCTCCTAAGTCCTTAAAACGATTAATATATAATATAAAGGAGTAGTAGCGATATACCTTAGTAATATTATATATCTAGTTAATATTATTAAGAAAGCCTTTAATAATACTACTAATTATTCTAATTTAGCTATTATAAAGAGCTCTCTGAAAGAATAATTCCTATCTAGAGTAATAGACTTAGAAACTGATAGTAATAATATTAATATAATAAAGTAGAAGAATAATAAGGCTTTACTAGTATATTATAACTAAGCGCTATCCCTACTCTATTAAGCTAGTTACAAGGATATAAGTAACTAAGTAATACTCACGAGACCTAAGGAGACTATTCTTATTATAACTTTAGATAACTCTACTTATAACCCGTGGGATTATACTAATATTATTATTAGTAATATGGGAATATTCGCCTACCTACGCAGTAGGTGGGACTCCTACTCGCCCGGTAAGCTAGATCCGACTTCGGATCCGTGGCCTAGGATAGAATAACTAGGATCCGGCGAGTAGTCACGTTATTATAACTACAAACGGCGCTGTATCGTAATAGGCGGGCTGCGCGCGGCGTAATATTAGGCCGTATATGGGTTAGAGGCGTTATATATAATACGAGGGCTTATTCGTATATAAAGGTATATAATAGGAATACGGGTCGTACTATAACAGGTATAAGTATAGCTTCGCTTATATAACTATAAATAATATACTCGTTTAACCCTAGTTTCTAACCCCTAACTATATATAAGATCCTTATTATTATATAGTAATATAACCTTATAACTTATATATCTTTATAAATCGCTTATTA
This sequence comes from Colletotrichum sansevieriae, assembly GCA_026260285.1. Classification (NCBI taxonomy): domain Eukaryota; kingdom Fungi; phylum Ascomycota; class Sordariomycetes; order Glomerellales; family Glomerellaceae; genus Colletotrichum; species Colletotrichum sansevieriae. The sequence continues at coordinate 59,507 of JAOQIF010000314.1, forward strand.
TAGTAGTTATTAAAATAGCGAATCTACTAGTATATAATCGTCTAATATATTATATATGCTATATAGACTTAATATATTTCTAAGAAGCTTATAGAGTTACTTATAGTTATAATAACCGCGCTATAGGATATTAGAGTAATAAAGCTTTAAAACAAAGCTATTATAGATCTTTAGTATAAGATTATAGAGCTATAGTTAGCTTAGTAGAAAAAGCTCAAGGAGAATAAAACTCTTTGGGTATAGTTATAAGAGGTATATAAGATAAACCTAGCGCTACCTAAGGTTAGTAATAATAATAGAGATACTTTATCTCTAATAATACTATTAGTAATAAGTATCTTAATAAGCCTAGCCTATTTATACTTTAGAGTATAAGAGGTTAGCTTAGATATTATAGTAATAAACGCCCTATTAGTTACTAGAGAGCTTATTATTATACCTAAGCTAGGTATAAACTACTTTAAGAACTTTTAAATAAAGTTCTTAAAGGATTACTACTTAAAGGGATCTATAAATTAGATTATATAGTCAATATAAGTATAAATAGCGCTTATAATATATAGGGTTACTCTTAGGGATAACTTAACTTATATAGAGAATCTCTATATAGTAGCTAAGATATATAATAACCTTATAAAAGGATTACTTTTGCTTATAGTATATATTCAAAGTAGCTCTAAGATATAAGACACTCTTTTATAGATATATACTAGCGCTATTATTATACTACGAGGCCAATTATAAAACTAGATATATATACTAAAGCTTATAAAGTACGATCTAATAGTATATATATCAAAGTTTAATAAATTATAATATAAACATTAATAAATAAGTAGTACTATCTCTCCTAAAGATACTATTCGAGTATTTATTTAATGAGTAGAGGACTAGTATTATAACTAGACTATATACTAATAATCAAAGTAGTATAAAAGTATTATTAAGTTAGTTAAGATACTCGTAATAGATCTATAGGACGAGGCTCGTATAACTAATAAAATAAAGGCTATACTTATAACCTAAGTAGTAAATAAGACGTCTAAAGGGGATACGAAAATAGAGCCTAAGAAAAACTAATAAAGCTATAGTTATTTTAGTTATAAGCGCGCTAATACTATATAATATTATTATTCTAATTATAATCCTAAGGATGAGTAATTACTAACTTTTTTAAATAGTACTAAGATAATAAACGCACCTAAGAAGGAGTTTATAAAAGAAGGCTAGAAGGTATTAGAGTAAGTTTACTATACCTTTATAAACTTAAATAACTTCTAGGTAGCTTATAATAACCTTATAAGATATCTAGCGTAAGTAGATAAGCCTATAGAGACTAGATAAGAAGAGACTATTCTAAGGATAGTTAAGCATAGCAATAGCGCTTAGCTATAGGATATAAGTATAAATATATATATAATTAATAACTTATTATAATATAATAATAACAAGTATATACTATCAATAACTCCGCGTATAATTTATATAAGAGGAGGTAATATTTACCCTAAGTATATAGGTATAGTTACCCTATACTTTAATAATAGGGAATTAATATAGTATTGCGATATCCTCACTTTGAGCCGCAGCCTCACGGCCTACTACGTGACGTGCGGTATTATATAAGCTGCACGTATAGATATTAACCCGCGATGCGGGTAACCCTTCCGAATAGTTACTTCTATAACATACCTTTATTCCTAATAACCTATACGCTTATAACTTATAAGAGTTATAAGCCTAGTTCTAATAATAGCTTAAAAAACCCCTCTACTATAAGTTATATATAGGAAACCTATTCCTACCCTTTTATTAATTCCTTTACTATCCTTATTTATTATATCCTCTACTAATAATGAGATTCCCCTTATGGGAGATATTCTCATATCTAAAAGCAACTAGCCTATATAGTATACCTATTTTAAGTTCTATATATACCTAAGAGGCCTCTAGGACTATATTAACCTAGATATAGATAATTATACTAACCCTTTATAAGTAATTATAACCCTAAAGATCTCTAAGTTTATTACTAAGTATTAAGCTCTCCTAAATATAAAATACTAAGAAGAGTATATTAAGTAGGTAAAATAGTATCTAGAGGAGGCTAAATATCTAATAAAGGCTCTAGAGAGCGCTCTAGAGAATATCTATCTAATTATAGAGACCTAGGGAAGTAAGGAAGAAGTAAGTATTATTCCTAATAAAATAGGGGGATTATCCTCCCTCTTAGAATCTCTATAAACGCCTTAGACTGCTATTTATAAGGATATAAAAATAGATTATAATATAGTAATTAAGGATTATATAGCAACTTCCTCGGATTAATAGACCCTCTCGATATATTACCTTAACCTCTAGATATAGGTTAATAAGATAGTCTCAAACCCTATTCTAACTAACGCTAAATTAGCTATCCTAAATAATAAGACCTAGCTAAGAGTAACTCTATAGGCCTTTATACGCGAGATTAAGAGGCAGCTTATACCTATAGCGCTTATAGTTGCTAATATAGCTTATAAGAACTATCTTTAATTGCTTAATAAAGCTAATTTAAATATTAACCCCTCTACTTAATATATAGAATAATATTATTACTATATAGAAGCAAAAAGACTTAATATCCTAGAGGTCTAGGGAGAACTTATATTATAAACCTTCCTTAAAGTAGTTAGATACTAACTCGCCCCGGATTAGGCTTGCACCGAGCTTATATAGCTTATTATAAATACTAGTTTAGGGTTTCTAATATATATACTAGAATAGTATAGGATTATCTTCTTAGTCCTAGCCTATAAATACTTACTTGCTAAGGGCTCTCGCAGATCGAATGCTCTATTTACTACTTTAGGTAGAAGGTCTAATAACCCCTCTAATATATATCTTAATAGCTGCTTATATAGAGAAGAGCATTCTTAGACCCCTAAGATATATAGGCGCCTAGAGTATACTTATAAGGGATCCTATAAGTTCTGCTAGATCTCTATAAATAATAAAGAAGCTTAGGAAATCCTTTCTAAGCTTAATCGAAGCAAATAGTTAAATATAAGGGCTACTATTACGCGTAAAGGATAGATCTCGAACTAGATAAGCAATACTAACTATAGAAGAGGCAGATTATATAGTAGAAGAGGCTAATAATATAGAAATAATAATAGAAGAAGTAGTTAGAATAATAGATATAGCTAGGGGTTAAATACTAGAGTCCTATCTAACGTCGTAGTTATATTAATTAATCTATAAAGCCTTCCTAAAGCGATTATACTAGGGATATACTTGCTTAACGCCTCTACCCCGCTATATATCTTCTTGCGTAATATAGTCTATAATAATTATAATACTATATACTTAGTTAATAATAAATCGCTATTACTAGATAACTCCTATATAGAGTCCAGCCCGGAAGACGTTATAGAAGCAGGTATAACCCGGATCCTAGTTATAGGCTAGGGAACCTGCGTTTTCAAAGGGATCTTCAAGGGTTAATATAGATAGGAGTTAGGTAATCTTATACTTAAGAACGTCGCTTATATTAAAGGTTTTAATATTAATATTATATCCGAAAGTCGCTTTAACGTATAGAAGATCTAGTTTTATAGACTTAATTATACTTTATGCATAGGAAACCTTACTTAAAGCATAGTTATTATTATATTAAACCGAAAGCATGATTTAGTCTTCCTTAAATATAACCCTCTTTCTTTATACCCTCTTAAAAGTATGCTAGTAAGTTTTATATACGTCGTTGCTATAACCTAGCTAGTAAAAGCCCCTTATAGATAAGATATATATAACTATCGCAGAGATCGATTAGATAACATATACCTATAGCATCTTCGTTCTAGGTACTTAGGCCTTGAGGCTCTCGAATATATAGTTAAGAACGTTTAGGGGGTAAAGATACGTAGCCTAATGCAGATATAATACGAAATATATACTAGAACTTATATAAAGAAGGTTATCTCACGCTCAAAGTCGGAAAATAAATCGATTTATCTATATTATTATATCTTCTAGGATATTTTCTATTACCCTTTTGAAGCGATCTCAGGAGCCCTCTATATCCTAAGGATGAATATTTAGGCAAGCTATAGGGTTTCCCCTTAATATAACGTTTGCTTAAGGAAGTCTTTATAATACTTTTCTACTTTAAACGTAAGGTTAGAAGGTAATATAGATTAGCGATTTATATTATCTACTAGGATAATAAGATAGCTATAATTACTATTAATAGCAGCATATATTATTAACGCTAGGTAAAGAATAATAAAATTATACTTAAGACGCCCCTAGTAGATATAAGGGAGCTAATAAGCAGTTTAGAGCATACTAGTTAGGAGGCGATTCTAAGAGGTATTAAGATATAAGAAGGAGCTAATCTTCCCCTAGAAATATAGCTAGAGTTAACTCTCGCAGGGATTTATCTTTTTAACTAATCCCTATAGCAAAAGACTAATTAGAAGTTACTAAATTAAGTTAAAGAAGAATAGTATACTTAATACTTCTATTAGTAGGCCCCTTCCTATATATCCGCGATTAGGAGAGACCTTCGGCTATACTAGGGATAGATATATATATATAATTATTATATATACCTGCTCGAAAAGGAACGAGAAAAAGGATAAGGAAGAACGCACTATAAGGTATATCTATAGGGATATATTAGATACCTAGTTAGGTATATTAATAACGCATATAACTTATATAGGATCTAGGTGCCCGCGCTTAAGAGAGTGATTATTATATATAATATATGTTTTAACGAGTCGAAGTTCTACTCAAAAGAGGATAAATATATAGTAATATTAGCTAAGATCGTATATTATATTATTAAATAGGAACTAGAGCTCGAGTCGTTTCTAAATTTAGTACTCGAGCTTCTAGGTATATAGGAATAAGCTAATAATATAGTAGAAGATACTCTCGAAGAGTAAGAGACCTTAGTTATATAGTTATAAGATATTATAATATATAAGGAGACCCAAAAGGAGGCTCTAGGAGGTCTTCCTACCCCTAAATATACTCTAGGACCCTAAGTTATAATTAGGAGCTAGAGAGGGGAAGCTAATATGCTAAACTTATCTTATAATAAATCTCGCGAATAAACTAAGGAGGTTATAAATATTTTAGAAGGGGATAATAGTACTTATATTACTCTTAATAAAGGTTGGAGTAAAAATAATAAACCCTAAGTTCGACTTAGAATACTAGTATTAGATATAGATAAAGAGAAGAAAGCATTAATACCTCTTAAGGACTCTTTTAAGTTAAAAGATAAGATACCTAGAGTTATAAACTAAGTATATAAAGCAAAGGGCTTAAAAGAAGCTCTAAAAAGAGCTTATAATTAGAAGGATTATAGAAAGGTAAGCTATTCGAGCTAATATAATTAATAGCCTCTAGAGCGATTTAGAGACTTTATTTTATTTATTAACGATATCTTAGGGACTTATTCTAATATAATTAATAAGAAATATAAGTTAGAATAGCTATTCTCTAAGATTAAATACTAGGAAAAGGTTATTCTTATTAAAGACTAATACGCCTAGGAAGCCTTCTTTATAACGTTTATACCTAATGCGAAAAAGGTAGTAGAAGAAGGTTCTTCTAGGTATATAATGCTTTATTTATATATATAAAATTATATTAGAAGTTAGAAATAGGAGCGTAATAACGAGGATTTAGAATGAGATATATATATATATCTAAGCTCTAATTGCCTCCCTAAAGCTAGAAAGAACTTCTAACGCTTCTGAAATATCTATATAAGCGCTTTATAGAAGTAATAAAGCTTGAAATTAAGAAACTATAAGAAAAAGGAATATAGCGACAAATTAACTAATAAGCTATACGATCGAGACCCCTACTCCTGAAATAGGTATTTATATATAAGGTTAATATAAATAGCAATCTAGAGCGTTTTAAGGCTAGGATCTATATATAAGGAGACCTCTAGCAGAAGAGCAGCCTAGAAAATATATATATAGCGACTCTCGCTACGAAAACGTTTCGCATTATAATAGCCCTAGCTACTTAATTTAACTTTAAAGTATAGTAATTTAATATAGATAACGCTTTCCTAAATATAGAGAGGGATCTAAATAGACCTCTAATTTACTATTAACTCCTAGAGGGTTTTAAATATAAAGGAAAATATATTAAATTTAATAAAGCTTTATATAGCCTTAGAGATACGCTACTCCTTTAGTATAAGTATTTCTTAGTAATTCTAAAGAAGCTAGGACTCGCCCTAAGCTTAGAAGAGGTATATCTCTTCTAGGATCCTAAATATCGGGTTCTAGTTTTATTTTATATAGATAATATTCTTATTCTATACTACTAGGAATACTCCTCTAGAGCGAAACGGATTATAAATAGGCTAAAAGCTAAATATAAACTTAAAAACTAAGGTACTATTAAGTATTACCTCGGGATCTAAGTAGTTAGGGATTATATAGCTTAGAAGGTCTATTTAGTATATAACTTATATATTAAGAAGGTTGCTAAGCGTTTCGATCTTTAAGAAGGAATATATCCTATAACTCTATTACCCCTTAAGGAACTTAAGAAGAATAAGAAATAGGCTTCTCCTATATTTATAAAAGAGTACTAGGAGAAAGTTAGTTCTATACTTTATTTAGCGATAATAGTATATCTAGATATAGCTTTTATAGCTATATATCTCTTATAGTTTCTTATAAACCTTTTATTAGCTTATATAGTAGTAGTTAACTAGATAATCTAATATCTCTATATAATATAATTCCTCGCTCTTTGCTTTAGAGACGTAGGGGGTATATAAGCTCTCTAGATTGCAAGTAATACCTTATTTATAGATAATAAAGAAACGTAGAGATTAGCCTAAGGATATATTATATTCCTCTTTAGAAGCGTAATATATTAGAAAGCTATATACTAAAATACTATTATAATATCTATAATAGAAGCAGAGCTTCTAAGCCTTGAGAATACTATAAAAGAGGTAATAATACTTAAAAGACTCTTCTAAGATATAGCGTTAAATATAGGAAAAGACGTCTAGAAGATTAACTATAATAATTAATAGATAATCCAACTTATAGTTAGTAATAGAGAATATATTATAATATATCTCTACTATATAGATATCTAGAATACGTAGTTATAATAGGAGTTCTAAAAGGGTAGCTTTGATATAGCTTATATACCTATAGACTTAATACCTACTAATAGTCTTATAAAAAACCTTTCTAGAGGTAAGTTTGAGCACTTCTATATGCTACTAAACCTAGTAGATATATATATACTTATTATAAAGGATATAAGGTAGGAATAATTAGAAATAAGGGGGTATAGCAGCTAAGAAAAGTCTATATTTAGCCCTATAGCTAGGAAGCCTAATTTAGCTTATAAGAGCCTAAAAATAAGTCTAAAAATACCTAAAAGTAAATATTATCCTAGGCTAAAGCTCTAAATATATATAGAAACCCCTAAACCTAATAATAAAGCTTAGCCCTAATAAATATAAGAGGTAATAGTAAATATATCTAACTAGCTCTACTAATATTAGGCTAAAATAGCTATAAGGAGTCTACTAGCTATAGCAGGGCTAGGGGGGACCCCTTATCTACTATTAAGCAGAGAGAAGATAGTAAGCATAGCACTAGGGGCAGTAGGTATAATAAGAGGGGTAGTAAGTATAATAAGTATAACAAGAGCTAGAGGAGGAGCGAGCGCAGGGGTAGCTAGGAGTATAGGAATAGGTATAATAAGAGCAGGGGTCTTAGTAATACTACTCTAGGTGAGGGTGAGGGTATACTAGATACTAGCTTTCTAGTAATTAAGATCTTATATATAAAGTTAGAAATAGATTAAAAAACGCTTCTAAAGCTTAAAAAATGCTTCTAAAATCGAGAGATATTTCTAAAAAAGTATTATACTTATAGCCTAGCTAGTAGAGTTAGACTTTATAACTTCTTAGAGGTAGTAGGCAAAGGGTATTATAATAGGCGCTAGAGGGGTATAGGGATAACTATAAGAAGCAGAGGTATATAATATATATTAATTCTTCTTATAGCGCTTTATACTAGAGGTACTAGCAGCTGCGGGTACGGGGTTATAATAGTAACCCTAGGTCTTGCTTATAAGGGCAGACCTAAGGCACTCCTCATAAGGGACCTTATAGTAGAAGGGTCTACAGAGAGCTATTTTCAAATAATTAGTATAACGCTTCTAATATATAAGACGCTCTAGATAGTATATATATAGGGTATTATATTTACCCTCGTTCTTAACCTCCTCGATAGAGGGATAAGGGGGATAGGGGGGGGGGAGGCGCGGGGGGGCTAGGAGGCGTAGCAGACTCCTTATTATTATTATTATTAAAGACGGGGGGGGAGACTACTACTAGTAGTAGCATTAGTAGCAGCCTTCTTATACTCGCGCTTATATACTACGCGCGCATAGGTAGTAGCCTTCTTCTTAGAGATAGGTATTATAAATTCTAATCTATAAAACGGTTAGCAAGGGTTCTAATAATTATATTAAACGCTCTAGCGATCGTTTTAATAATATATAAGTATTATAGCGGGCGATTTAGGATTTTTAAAAACTTACCTTTATAAATTATAAGTAGTCTAAAGAAGAAAAAACTTAATTATAAGAGGGTGCGAGAGGTCTTATTTACCTCTATTACTCGCACCCGATAGCTTATGCTAATTATATTAGGAAATTTCATTAATTCTAAGTATATTCAGAACCCGCTTTAATAACTAAGCGACCCTATTAAGCACTCTCACGTTCTATAAATATAACTATAAACAATATTTTTATTTATTTATTTACTTTATTACTATAAAAGCTATTTTTATACGTTTTATATAATAAATTTGGATAGGTTTTAGGCATAAGGTAGTGGGAATGCGTTTTTTTAGCTATCTACGACGTCTAAGGGGGTATATTATAATATTCTCACTTTAAGCCGCAGCCTCATAGCCTACTACGTAACGTGTAGTATTACGTAAGCTGCACGTGTGGATATTAACCCGCGATACGGGTGACCCTTCCGAATAGTTACTTCTATAATACACCTTTATTCCTGATGACCTGCGCGCTTGTAACTCGCAAGACATAGCTATAAGACGTTTTATATATACTAACCTTTCTAATTAATATATTTAATAGCGAATAACTATATCTTAGTAGAAGTTACCTTAATAAGAACTAACTAATAAATATTAATAAGTAACTATTTATAACGCTTAATATTTAATAATAAGGTTTTAACCTTAATATTACTTATAGGCGAGATTCAAGCGCGCGGGTTACATATACTATATAGTAGAAAACTAAATCTAAGCTCTAGTATTATAAGCTAGGGTACCTAGGCTTTAGAGAGATAAAGAAAACTATTAGGATAATAAAGGGATATATAATTACCCCTAGGTTAATAATCCTATAGCTATATAAAATATATAATCTTTTCAAAAGTCTATAATACTTATTATATATACTTAGGTAATATATAGAGAGAGTAGGAGATATTCTTTATATAAATATTAGAGAGGTAAAGCTAGTAAAGTACTTTAAATACTTTCTACTAGTTATAAATAATAAAACGCGCTTCTAAGCAATTATCTTTATAGATATAAAGGATAAGCTAGCGCGCTAATTATAAGTAAACCTCTAAAGATAGAAGAACGCCTTTAGTATAATAATAAAAGTTATTTATATAAATAATATAAGGGAATTTATAATAACTTACCTTAAAGCTATACTAAGAGATAATAAGATATAAGTAGAGTCTTCGCTTCTGTCTATGTATATATATATATATATATATATATATATATAAAATAATATTATAGAGCATATAATCTAAATTATATTAGATAAAGCGCGCGCTTTAAGTATTAATCTTAAGGTCCTAGTAGAGCTATAGCTATTTCTACTTATAATAGTAATCTATATTATTAACTACTCTTTTATTATAATAATACTAAGAAAGATACCTATTTAGGCGCTTTATAATAAATTAGTAACCTTAGGAGGAGACTATATTTCTAATATAAGTTAGCTAAGAGTTATTAGAAGTATATATTTCGCTTATATTAATCCTAAGGTATAGGTAAAGAGCGAGAAGATCGCTATATAAGCTAAGAAGGGTATTCTTATTAGTTATTATAGAGACTAAGTATATAGGATATAAGTACTAGAGTAGGATAAGATTATTATTTACTCTAATATTATCTTTTGTAAACCTATATTAGAGCTAATAGAATACTAAGATATATTACTAATAGGTTAGGACTTATAGTTATAACGCTATACTTATAATATCGCAGAGTAGATATAGTAAATATATTTATAAATTAGAGAGACCAACTCTCTAGAGGAGAACCACGTAGTATTCGCTTATACTATAGCTTTTATTTAAAACCCCCTTAAAAGTAGAATAAAGGTAATATCTCTATAACCTTACCTAGATCTAATAACTATTATAAAAGCGTAGAATAAGCTTTTAAATAATTAGAAGTTATAAGTAGAAGTAGCGTTTAATAAGATATATATCTTAATTAAGAAAGAGGTTTATAATTTATTAATAAGGAGGAGGTATTAAAAAGCCTCTACTTATTAGCTAAGTAGGTATAGAAGTATAAGAAGGCTTATACTATACTTATAAAGCATAAGGCGCGGATTATAATAAGAGGCTTCCTATAGGTCTCTAGGCGCGACTTTACCTAGATATATACCTCGATATTATAAATAGTATTATAGCGGATCCTACTAGTATATATATATATAGGAAATGGTATCCTGTATAATAATAGGACTTTATTAGGGTATACTTAAATAGAGAGCTAGAGGAGGTAGTATATATAATACCTTTCCTATTAATTAAGGAGTTCTTTATAAACCTATAATACGCCTAGCTAGTAGCTTTATATAGATATAAGGTAGATTAAGAATAAGTTATTAGACTTCGCAGGGCTCTATATAAGTTGTAATAAGAAGGGAGGTAGTAATAAAAAAGCTATAAGAGATCCTCTAATAAGCAGGGTTTATACCGCTATATTTAGATAACGCGACTTATTATAATAAAACTCTTGATATTATAGTAGCTATATATATGAATAATACTCTAGTATATAGACTAGAAGTAGCTTCTTAGCGCTATTTATAAGTATATAAGTAATGAGATCGAGGTTAATAACCTTAGGGTACCTAATAACTTCCTTAGTATATAATTTACCTTTAATAAGAAATATTAGAAAACTATTATTAATTAAGAAACCTATTTAATAGATATAATAAGGGAGTTTAGAGCTAAGGTTAGATTTATAAATATACTTATTAATATAGGGGCGCTCGACTTTATAATCCCTAGCATAAATACTACACTAAACTTAGAACTCTAAGTACAATACTAGAGAGTATTTAGTAAAATTAGCTTTAGAGCGCTTATAATATAGCTAGATCTCTCTTTTATTATAGAGCTATAGGTATAGTTCTCCTATTACTTAAATAAATTATATAAGAAGGGTATAGAGCGCTTAATATAATATATTAGTATAATCCCTCTTTAGTAATAGGTTATAATAATAAATATAGAGATAGAGACTTAAATAAATAGGGTCTTTATAGCTATATTAATAGTAACTATACTAGCTATAAGGAGATAGCGCGTTTAAGTAATAAGTTAGGTATTTTTTATAGCTAATAGGCTAATCTTATAGAGATCCTAATAATAAGTAACGGTCTCTAAGTTATCTATAGAGGCTAAGTACAATATAATATTATCTACTACTTTAAAAGCGCTTTAGATATATAACTTCCTAAGTAAACTTAGTATAGAGCTTAGAGAGCCCCTTTATATATAAGTAAATAATATAGGAGTAATTATACTTATAAAGGGGGAGTTTATAAGTAGAGCGAGGATAACTTTGAATATATATTATTAGTAAATAATATAGCTAACCTATTTAGGAGGATAATTTTTTAAATAACTCTATAAGAAGAGTAATGTAAGGCTATTTAGGGCTAGCGCTACTATAGAGGAGTATACTAAGGCGGTTCAAGCTTTATTAAACTAAGCTTTTAGCGAGGAGGAGTATTATAACTATGAATAGCGCTATATTATAATATGTAGGCTACGCATAGTATAATATCAAGCTATATATAAGTTAGAGGCGTTATATGCGATATAAGGGCTTATTTATATATAGAGGTATATAATAGGAACGCGGGTTATATTATAACTAGGTGTAAGGATAGCATTACTCGTATAATTATAAATAACACGCTCGTTTAACCCCGGTTTCTAACCCTTAACTACGCATAGGATCCTTATTATTATATATATAACCTATTATATAACCCACCTTATTAGGCTTCCTATATTATTTCTACCTCGTAAGCTACCTTCTAACCTAACTTAATATTATTAATGATATTTAGACTTTATTATACTTACCCTCGCTCTCTTAAAATACTAGTATATATAAAACTAATACTAATTAGTAATTAACTTTACTATTATACTATAACTATAGATTAGTAAGGATTAATATACTAAAGAGATAATATTTATTACTTAACGATCCTAAGACTCCTCTTATACATAATTATTATAACTAATAGACATTTTAAGCTTTAGTTACTAATAATTTAGCCTCTACTTCTAACTTATTACTTCTAAAGTTATTACTAATATTATAAGCAAATTTTTAGATCCCCTATTATTAATAGTCAATATAGTCTATCCTATTATAACCTTAATACTAATAATTAATAGTTTGCGATCTTTTATTATATTAGCTAAGTTATTACTTTCCCCTTACTTTTACCCTCTTTAATACCCCTTACGTTTACTCTCTTTTAATACCTTCTACTACCCTTATAGTTATTATAAACGCTATATCCTATACCTACTAACTATAATACCCTTTACTAATATTATAGTTATTTAGAGCCCTCTACTAACTTCCCCTCTTTCTATTTTATATTAACTACTTATTTTACTAAATTTAACTGCTATAAGTCTTTTTTAGCAAATTTAATATATTTAATATCATTTAGTACCTTCTAATATTAATATTAACCTTGCTACTTCTCCCTCTTTTAACTCCCTCTTAAATACTTAAATCTACTACTTCTAAACCTCTATTTATATTACTAATAGTAATAACTTAAGATAATAGTAATAAGCCCTAACTACTTATTATAAGAGAGTAATAATAAGCCCCTATTACCTACTAAAGTAGATTACTTTAATTTTAACTACTTACCTTAACTACGCTATTAATATAATATCTATATTATTATAAGGTTATCTATAGCTTTACATTTTATAACTTCTAAGTGTAATAAGCCCTAACTACTTATATAAGATAGGTTTAGAAGGATTATAGCTTTAACTTTCAAAATAACTACCAAATGAGGTTTATTTATAGTTATTAAAAGTTAAACTTCTAACTTAAGGCTACTACCTCCTTCCTCCCCCCCCCCCCACCCCCTTCTTTTTATCTAAATAACCTCTCTATTACCTTCCTCCTCTTATAACTTTACTACTTATAACTTCGTAACTTTATAACCTTAACTTCTTAACTTTATCCTACCTATATTATATCTATTATATCTAAGTTATAATAAGTATTAAAAAGCTTTTGAATAGTAGCTACTCTATTAGTAATAAAGGTCTAGTAGATCTATCTTAATTAGCTTATACTAGGAGCGCTTATTTTTCTAAAAAAGAAAGGTATTATAGAGGGCGCGAGGGTATAGGCACCTGCGCATAGCTAGGAAAGCTATAATTATATAAGCCCACGCATATATATATACGCGCGCGCCCGCGCGCACCTTAAAGTAGTTCTTTTCTAATATAATATATATAATACTATCCTTCTATTATATCCTTTTAGTTATTATAGCTACCCTACCCTATTATGATAATACCTAGAGGCGGATTTGCTTTTTTTACTTGCTCTTAAAGGTATCCTAGAGAGTAGCTACTCTTATTAATAGATCCTAAAGAACTAAATATTATAGGGGTTAGGTAACTGATTATTTAGCTATTATTTATTTTAAAGCTACATATTTAATTCTCTCTTTTTACCTTCTTTTCTATAATTACACGCTTATAGTTATATTACTTTATTATATACGTTATTATACTTATTACTATACCTTATTATATACATACTTTTATATAATTTATAGCACTACTAATATGCTATTTTAGGCTAATTATTATAATTATTATTACGCTCTTTTTTTTACATACTACTATTTACTATAGCTTATAGTTATACGCTTACTATACCTACTATACTAACTATACTATTACCTACTTACTACTTACTACTACTTACTACTAAAAGATCTAAATATTATACCCGCTATTATACGCTACTACTACTATTATATAGACCTACCTAACTAGAGTTCTATATATATACGCTATATACTATATAATTAAGTACTTACTAATAAAGGGTATAAGTTATAGGGAGGTCCTATAGTATAGGGGTATAAGACTATACCTATTATTATAGTTACTATTAGAGATTATAGGTTCGATTCTAGAATTTCTTTTTCTTATAGAGCTTTTTTTTAGGCTTCTATATTCCTAGCTTTAGGGAGGATTATAGAGCGCGCGAGGGTATAGGTACCCGCGTATAGCTAGGAAAGCTATAATTATATAAGCCTATATATATACGCGCGCGCCCGCGCGCACCTTGGAGTAGTTCTTTCATAATACAATATATATAATACTATCCTTCTACTATATCCTTTCAGTTGCTATAGCTACCCTACCCTATCATAGCATATACTAAGTCTTTATTAAAAACTACCTAGATTAATTAATTATAATTAGTTAATTATATTATTAAAACCTTAACTTTCCCCTTCTTATCTCCTCCTCAATCTATTATCTCTATTACTTTAGATCTATCTAGGAATATCTATCCTAAATAATAGGTAATTAATAATCCCATCTTTAGAATATCCCCTTTTTATAGTTAATAAGATCTAATAAGTAAGTAAATATTTAAATCCCTCCTTTAATTAAATATCTTAAACCCCCTCCTCTAAGTAATCCCTTTATTAAGAAAATCCCTTTTTTAAAGAAATAAATAAAATAATCTATTAAACTTTCCTCTTTTTTAACGTTTTTTCTTTTTAACCCTTCTCTTTAAATAATTCCTTTATTAAAAAGGTCTTTATTTTAAGGAAGCCTTTTAAGTAATCCCTTTTTAGGTCCCCTCTTTAGAGAAGTAAGTAACCCTTTTTAAAAGATTCCCTTCTTAAGAAAGTAAGTAAATAAGTATTTAGAAATTATATACGGAAAGGAAATAAATTATTAATAAGAAGGAGATTAAGTAATAATAACTATAAGTTACTTAATATAAGAATTAACTACTTAAAATTATAACTTAGAGATAATACTCCTAATTAAGATATAAAAATAAGTTTAATTATTTTATATAACTTCTAAATATAGCTTTATTAATCCTTTTTAATAGCTGATGATACTAATACCCCCCTTAACCCTTGTCCTTTCTCCTTATTTTAATATTAATTAGTAATTCTAATCTCTAATAATTTTAAAGCTATTATTAATTATAAGATATATAATTAAGTTAAGTCTTATAACTTTGAAGAGACTAATTAAGCTAAGATTACTAGCTATATTACTTATTATACTAAGAAATACCTTAAGTATTATATCTAAAGTTATTAATTATAAGCTAACTTTAAAGAAAACTTTATGGATATTATTGAGATCTTTAATTATATGGATAACTATATTATTAAACCCTTTAGAAAGTCCTTACTAATAATAGTATATTTATTATTTATAATAATAATTAAATTAAGGAAAATATTACTAATATTACTTATTAATCTAAATTCTATTTATAGAGTAATAATAAATTTAACTTACTTGAATTATAATACCTAATAATTATTCAAAGGTATAATAAAGACCCTACTTTCTTTATAGAAATTATATAAGAAGTTAAAACCCCTCTTTTTCCTATTATTACTACTTCTATATCCCCTATATATTAGCCCCCTTATTCCCCTCTAATAGAGACTACTTTACCCTTTTTATTTTAAAATATTAGGAATAATACCTAAGGTCTTAACTTTATAAGACTTATAGGTTAGAATTAGTAAGTCTAATTCCTACTAAATAAGGTCCCTTTACTATATTTACTTAAGAGTCTTACCAAGTTCTATAATAATAACAAGTTCTATAATAATTATAACCTTAAGTATAGTAATAATAAGATAGATATATTAGACTTAAAACTCTTTATTTTTAGCGCTATTATATTAAAGCTAGTATATCCCTATAATAATACACTAAAGCGTTTTCTCCTATATTAAAAGAAGATATCTAATAGTATTATTATTAATATATTACTATTAAATACCACTTATTACTATATACTAAGGTAGTTATATAAATAAAGGAATACTTTAAAACCGTGGAATTCTATATTACCAATAAAGAACTATGGGATAATATTATATTACCTAATCTTATATATAAAAACCTTAAACAATCCGTTATCAAAAACCTCGAGATCATATTTAAAACCCTCTCTATTATTAGACCTGCTCTTAATAAGGAATTTAATACTAATAAAAAACCTCTTTATTATAAGGTTTAGAGCGCTTACTAAGGAGTTTAAGAGTATAAACTTACCCTCTATAAGTATTCTATTAACTTATAAGACCTCTATAATTCTCTATACTCTATTATTAATAGTATATCTTAAATAAACCAAAGCCTTAATATATAATTTATAGCTTTAGAAGATCTAGAGGAGTATAATATAATATATACTAACTAATAATTCTAAAGTAATAACTACTATAACTTCTATTAAAATCGTAATAATAATAATAAGAATAGTAGATTTTAATAAAACTAGCTATATTAATGGGGACCCCTCTATACTATTAATCCTATACTAATTGCTATAATAACCTAAGAAAGTACTAGATTTACTATAAGCCTAAGTACTAATCCTAGAAATATAATAATAATAAATAGACCTAAGAGTTTAATAAGTTTAAGTCTAAATACTTTTAAAATATTACTAAAAAAGAGTTTAATACCTTCCTTATTAACTTTAGAAGTAGTAATAAGAACTAGGAAGCCCTACTAAATAATACTTATACTAATAGCGAGGTTAAATAATACCTTTAAGATTACTAATATGATTAATCCTAGCCCTCCTCCTCTTATAAGTTTATTATATTTATTACTAATACTATATTTATGATTAATAGTAATACATTAGTTAATTTGCTACTAATTTAGCTACTTTCTATACAATTATAAGTACTAACCTAGCTACTAACCCTAAGCTTATTCTACCTCCTACCTAGCTTATCTTACTTAGAGCCTCTATTCTAACATAGTTATTTATACTTAATAATAGGTACTCTAAGGAAGTTTTCTAGGGTATTATATTAGATTTAGGTATTACTAGAGTCTTTATTACTAGCTAATAATAAGTTATTACCTTATAATAGATTTGCTTATTAATAGTAATTAATAGGGTAAACGCTAGTTAAGCGAGAATATACTTTAGAGATAGCCCTTATAAGAGTTTATTTAGTATTATTATAGTTAAAACTATATTTAGTAATATAGGTTTCTATATAATATCCTCTATTACCCCTTTTCTCCTCTATTTAAGTAATATAGATTAAATAAGTATTTACTCTAATAACCTCTAAAATTACTTATTTTAGAGTAATATTACTACCCTAGTTATATATAAATAGGTCTACGCCTAGCCTCTTCTTAATAAAGAGGAGACTTTTACTTAAACTAGCTATTTAATAGATATTAAATTATAGCGCCTCTATTAAATAATTTAGTTAACTCTCTATTACTAAGTTAGCTACCCTCCTCTAATATATTAGTTACCTTATTTAAATAGTAATAATTAAATAGTTAACTAAGGTTTATTAATATTATTAATTAAATATAGGAGCCCCTTAGAGGTTTAAATCCTCCCTCTAGAATAATTATTTATTTAACTATAAGATTATTTATAATATTATTTATTTTAAAAGTAAAGTAACTCTATATATTATTAATATAGCTACTAGCTTTAATACTACTTACTTGCTCCCTAATCTCTCTATAAAAACTACCTAGGAAACGATCTACCTCTACTAGATTTATATCTTTTAGCAATTACCTAATTATATTATTATAAATACTAAATTAAACTTTATAGTAGAAGCCTTTAAAAATAATACTAAATTAATAATAATTATAATTAAAGTCGCCCCTATTAAAGCCTATTACTAAATTAGTAAAGTAGAGAGGTATTATAACCTCCTATACTATACTTGTATTATTATTTAGTAAAAGGTCCCTTATATTAAGACCCCTCTTACTCTCTAAATAGTAATTAAGCCTATTAATAATATGTAAAGGTATCGAGGGGCTAAGAGCCACAGTTAGGTCAAACTAATAGTAGAAGCACCCAAAAGGTAGGTTTAGTATTATTACGCTACTTTTGCTTACTTCTTCTAAGATCCTTCTTTTCTAGCTTTTAGCAAGTACTTGCTAAGTCCTCGCTATAAGGGTTCTATACCCTAGACCTATAGGCCTCTCTATCCTTTTAGCCTATATTAGCTAAGGTATCTCTAGCTTCTCTAGCCTAGGTATCTAATCCCTTATAATTATCCCCCTTCTAATTATAGTAGCCCCTACTATAAGGTTAGGTATTATAGGTTAGCCCTCTATTATTATCCTTCTTAGTTATCTAGGATAGGTCCTAGTCCTTTATTATTATCGCTATTATTTAGCATAGTGATAGTTTGCTATATATTTACTAAAAGATAATAGAGCCCTTAGGGTTATAGATATAATAGCTAAGCCTATAGTCCTATTCCTTATAGTTCCTCTCCTTTTAGGCCCCTTTTATACCCTCTATCTAGGGTTATTCTAAAGGGATCTTATTATTTTCTTTTAAAAGAGAATAGTTATCCTTATAGTAACTTCGTTTTTATTCTCTAGCTATTTGCTATTTATCTAATAAGCACTCTCTTATACTATGCCCTTATAATAACTTCGTTTTTTATCCTATTATCCCCCTTTTAGATAAGCATATTATAAGGCTATTAAGTAAGTTAGATAGTAATTACTATTACTAATTCACTATATCTGCCTCCTAGTAGGTAGCCCCTACTATAGTAAATAATTACTATTCTTTGCTATCTAAAGTTATATCTACCTTTATAATAATTTAGCGAGGCCTCTTTAGCTATTTATAAAATAATAGCTTTTTCCTACCCTAGGGTTAGTTCTTTTCCCTCCTTATTATATTATATTATTTAATAACTACTTTTATATTATCTAAGCCTTTTATTAAGCTTTCATAGACCCTTTATAAGATCCTTCCTATTCTTTAATACTTCTATAACTATTATAAGTACTAAGAGCCTTATTAGCTAACTCCTCGGCAAGTATAGCCCTACTAAGTCTAAGCTTAGCAATAGCAACTATTAGTATAACTAGGCAGGTAGTAGCAAACCTTATATTAGCTATATACTATAGCTCCCTAAGAATGCCTAGGTTATCTATACTTATTAATATAATAATAACTCTTCGTGCGAGTTATACTAGGTTTATAGTATTAAGTACTATAGGGTGAGTTTAGTAATTATTTAGAGGAGGTATAGGCTAACTTTTTCTATTTCTAGATTCCTACTTATCTTATTAATACTACTTATTTCTATTAGAACTAGGTTAAGCGTTATACCTGCGTAATTACTACTAGTTAGTATTAATAATATGAAATTTTCTATATCTTTGTAGCTATAGAGTAGTGGTAAGAGCTTCTCTAATACCTCTATAACTAGTTAGTAAACCCTATTAGCCTTAAGCTTAGTACTAAGAACTATAAAAACTAACTACTTGCTATAGGTATAGAGGAGAGTACAGCTTCGCGCACCTAGGCATATCTATAGGTTTCGCTTGAGGTAGGTTTCACCTTATAGTTAGTCTTACCCTTTTAGTATTCTAATATATATTTATAAGCAGCTTGCTAGGTTAAGAATAAGGTTTTAGTTAAGGAAATTATAATATAGCTTAATAATACTCTGTAAGGAACAGTGGCGGGTGCAGGATGCAGAGCCACGACGCTATCAGCAAAACGTTAGCGAGTCAGGGGCGAATAAATATACCTTAGAGAAAACTCTATAAGCGAGAAACTTAGAAGGTTAAGCAATAGTCTAATATAATAATAGATATCTATATTTCAATATTCTAGCCTTTCCTAGTTTAAGCCTTTAGCTATACTCTTTATAATTCTATTACTTCTACCTCGATTTAAGAAACTAGCGCTAGTTAGAATATCTAAAGCAAACTAGTAATAATATATTAACGATTTAGCAATAGAGTTTAACTATAATAAGCTCTAAGCTAGGCCTATAGAATATAACTAATAGGGTTTTAGCTAATAAGATACTAGTTATTCGCTAAGCCCTAAGATATAGGGAATATAGCGCAGATACTATGCTAAGGGAATGGATAACCCGGGTAATAACGTAGCGGGAGGGATAACCCCGAGGGGTTAGGCTAGGTCCTAGATAGCACCGGACTAGGCAGACTACCTCTCGAAGGGCAAATAGATAGCAAGCAGTAGCTAATAGGGCACCCCGCCTAGGATGCCCTGAGAAGCTAGTATCTCTAGCATCCTTACCTAGGCTATAAGGTTATTATAGAGATAATAGGAGAGCCTTATAGAGCAGATATATCTATAGTAATAGTAGCATAAGGAATAAACCGCTGCCCTACTACGAGAACTCGCTAATTGCTTAGCGCCTAGATACTTATAGAGAGAATATAAAAAGCCCCTTATATATAACTACTATATTATAACTAAGGACTTTACTATAGACTAGGTTAGTAACTAGATCTAAGCGATCGAGGATAGAAACCGACTATATGCTAGTAGTATGCTAGAGCAGCAGGTCTAATAAGTACTTACGAAGATAAGCCTATCCCTATAGACCTAGTAGCAATACTATAGGGCTAGGCTAGAAGGAGACCTAGCATAGGCTAACTTTATAGCATTTACTTACTAACGCTATATTAACCCCGAGCTTTAAGAGCGAAGGTACTATAAGAAGCTCGATATAATAAGGTAGAAGGAGATATAGTTACTAATATAGTTCTTTGCTAAATAGTTAGCAATATATTAGGACTTAGATATAATTAGTATAGAAGATAGCAAGGCTAAGGCTTATATATTATACTTCTAATTAGCCCTATTCCTATATAGGGAACTTAAATATTAGAAAGTTGAGATATAGAGGCTAAGAGATATAGCTATAGAAGCTGAATGCTTATAGGAGATATATTGCTAACGGGGTAGCAAACCTCTACGAAGTAAAAGTAAGAAATAGTATATAGGGGAAGAGTATAACCTAAGGGGGCCTCTAGTAGCGAGGTTGGGTTAAAAGATAGGCTAGCAGGGTTCTAGCTAGAAGATAACGCAGGGTTTATAAAGCCCGATACCTCCCTAATAGGTTAATAGTATAATATAGGGATCTAACTAGAATAGGTCTATATCTAGCCCTAGTATATAACTTATAATATCTAATTATATAGTATGCTTTAGCTATAAGCGAAAGGGGTATAAGAGGGTAGACTACTTAGATAAACGCGCGAAACAAAGCGCGAATAAAATAGCAGTAGAATACTAAGTACTCGCTAAGAAAGCGAGGATTAATATAATCTAATCCTTAAGAGTTAAGGAACTCGACTCGTTAGAAAACGAGTAAGCCGGGGGATTATACTAGTAACCCCTGCACCTAAATTAGAACTAGATACCCTCCTAAAGGGAGCTACTATAAAAGGATAGGCAATTATTCTCCGGAATATTGCTAAATAGGAAGTAGTAGTAGATATAGATTCCTATTCCTAGGTTGATATTATTAGTAGCTAACTAGCTAAGTCCTTATAACTATAACCTATAGTAGCTATCGCCCTTATATTAGAAGGGTTTAATAGGTTATCTATAACGGGCTAGAATATATACTAGTTAATATTCTTCCTTATTAACTTAGGAGGAGAAGCGAGGAAGATATAGCAACTCTTCGCTAAAGCCTCCTAACCTAAGGGAGCAGGGGACCTTCTCCTATTATAATACTCTATAGGAAGAGAGGGTATTATAATTAATACCTAGATAAATACTTAGGAATATAAACGCTTTAGTATCGCTAAGCTATTAGTATTTATATAAGAGATTATTAAAAATAGCTAGAAGGCCTATATTATATATATATTAGGGAGTATCACCCCCTATAAGCTGCTAATAGGGGCTCTAGAAGAAGAAGATACCCTAGAGGGCGATATAGAGTTGCTACTAGAACTATCTAGTAAATAGGTAATATTTAATAAATAGTTAGCGAAGCAATACCTAGTCCTAGAGGGCGTAGAATATACTATCGATTTAATTAAAGGAAAGAAACCCCTATATAGGCCTATCTACCTATTAAACGAGCATTAGTTAGAAGAACTTTACTAATATATCGCTAATAACTAAGTAACTAGGCGGATCTAACCCTTAACTAGCGAGGCAGGCGCCCCTATCCTTTTCATACCTAAGAAAGATAGGTCCCTATACCTTTATATAGATTATCGAGGCTTAAATAAGGTAATAATAAAAAACTAATATCTACTCCCTCTTATTAGCAAACTATTAGATAGGCTTTAGGGAGCGAAATAGATCTCGAAAATTAATATTCGAGATATATATTATTATATTTATATTAAGCTAGAGGATCGCTAGAAAATAGCATTCAGGATGCGTTATAGGTACTTCGAATATATCGTTATGCTATTTAGACTTATGAACGCCCTAGCTATATTCTAGGCGTATATTTACCAAGCGCTCGCTAAGCTGCTAGATACTTATTATATCGCCTATATAGATAATATTATAGTTTATTTAGAGATAAGAGAGCAGTATACGAAGGACCTTCTCTAAGTGCTCTATAGGCTTTGCTAGTAGGAGCTCTATACTAAGCTTAGTAAGTATAGGTTTTACTAATAGCGGGTAGAATTCCTAGGATATATTATTATACCTAAGGGTATATCAATAGACTAAACTCGCATCCGAGCTATTGCTAAATAGAAGCTGCTAAAGATATACTAAGATATCTAGGTCTTCCTTAGATTCTATAACTTCTACTATAAGTTTATCGCGGGATACTCGGGTATTATAGCCCTAATAATATCCCTACTAAAGGGTAGCGAGAATAATAAGAAAGGAGGCGAGTTTCACTAGCTAGAAGAAGCTTAATAGGCTTTCGAGCAGCTTTAAGCAGCCTTCTGCTTAGCGATAATTCTCTAATACTAGGACCTAACCTATGAGATAAGGGTTAAGATAGATGCCTCTATAAAAGCTATATCTAGTATCCTATCGTAGTATATTAATAATTAATAGTAACTAGTCGCTTACTACTTATAGAAGCTTAGTAATATAGAGCAACGTTAGGGAGCAGGCTAATAGGAACTTCTCGCTATAGTTAAGAGTTTAGATTATTAGGCTTACTATCTTTAGGGTATATTGAAGAAGTTTATAGTTCTAACGGATTACTAGGCGCTAAAGGGAGTTATTAGCGCGCTTATATAGGACCTTCGGGGAAGGCTTACTAGGTAGGTATATAAACTCTTAGTATTTAACTTCGACCTAGAGCATAGGTTAGGGGTTATAAACCTAGTAGATAGTCTATCTAGGAGGCTAGATTATATAGAGGGGGAGGTGAAGTATAATAATATACTCCTAACCCTAGCGAAGAAGCTAAGGCTCGTTAGCGAACTACTAGCGGACCTTCGGATAAGTATTACTATACTATAAGGTAGTATAGAGACCTTAAAAGCATTTATTAATGCTATAAGGGCTAGCATAAGGTGCCCCTTCTAGATGGATAGCTCCGGGGGCGGAGACGCCTCGGTCTCTAGTTAGTATTACGCTCTATAGCATGCTAATATTACTATAACTATAGCAGCTATAATAACCTGATGCTAAAGAGCAAGGGGTAATATAGAGAATGCTTAGCGAGAGGTCGTTGACTAAGAGGACTCGTTTAGAGCTAGGGTTACTATAGTATAATAATATATCCTACGCTAGGTTATAAGGGAGCTTATAATAAGCAAAATAGCAGATAGTTAGTAACCCTCCGAAGCAATAGAAAATCTTATCTGCAGACTATAGGCTAATAACTTATATTACTAGATATAATTAGAGAGGGCGCGCAGACTAGCTAGTGATTATAGGGGCTATATAATCGATAGCTAGGGAACCCTATTCTATAAGGGATAGCTAGAGATACTATAAGAAGGGTCTCTAAGGCTAGAGATCCTTTGCTAATACTATAATAACCGCAGGGCGGGGTATATAGGGGTGAATAAGACTACTAAGCTGATCTCGAGGAACTTCTATTAGCTAAACTTAGCTATAGATATATATAATTATATTACTAGGTGCTATATATGCCAGGGGAACTGCGTTCCAAGGCATAAGCCTTATAGGAAATTATAACTACTACCCTTACCTATATACCTATTCTAGGAAATAAGTATGGACTTTATTACTAGATTACTAGCGAGCTTTTAGTATATAGGCGGAGAATGTGATATAGTTCTCATTATTATATGCTAAATAACTAAGTTCGCTATATTAATCCTAATAATAAAGCAGCTAATAGCTACTAAGTTAGCGCGGATTATCTACGAATAGGTTAAGTGCTGCTTTAGCACTCTAGAGGGTATCGTTAGTAACTAAGATAAGCTTCTAACTAGCTAATTTTAGAAAGAGTTCACAAGAGAGAGGGCTATTAAGCGCTACCTCTTTATTATATACTATCCCTAGACTAATAGGTAGTTAGAAAGGACGCACTAGATGTTAGAAAAGTACTTGCGAGTATATGCTAGCGACTCGCTATAAGAATAGGCAGTCTAGCTGCCTGAGGCGGAGTTTGCATATAATAATAGTTACTATAGTACTACTAGCTACTTGCTAATAGAGGCCCTATATAGTTACTACCCGCGTTATATAGAATATGTAGCTCCTGCGAATAGGGTCGTGGTATAGGGCGTAAGGGAGTGAATCGAATATATTTCGAGACTTTGCGAGAGGGCCTAGGAATAGTAGTAGAAAGCTACTAAGGCGTAAGCTAAATATTATAATATAAGGCATAAGGACTAGACCTATTATTAGGAATAGGTCGCCGGGCTATTAATAAAGAACTTCTAGTTTAAGAATAAAAAATTAGCACTTAGGTTTATATAGGTAGCTATTATAGAACTAGTTAGTATATAAGTATATAGGGTCTATCTACTACTATAGTACTAATAGATATATAATATATTCTCTATTACCTTATTAGAACTATAGGAT